>QNUK01000127.1:1480000-1512500 GCA_013621035.1 Clarias magur | reverse complement strand
TCCTGGATCTGGTTGGGCATAGAGTAAAAAAACAAACAAACAAACAAACAAACAAAAAATATCTCTGGCAGTCCTCTGGTGTCACTCGCTCAATCCATGCCTGCTCGATCGCTTCCTGAAGATTTCGCACAGGAGACGGTTTCCTGACTGCAACTGCCTTCTTCACCACTTGTCCGAGAGTTTTCTATTGGGTTTAGGTCTGGAGATGATCCAGAAGGCGGCTTTTAGTAGTTTTTCAGTTAATTAGCACAACCCTTCAGCCAGATAGAGAGAACCATAATACGTGGCGTACTGTATGTTGTCTTCATACTTCTGGCCTCCACTGTGGGTGGGAAAACATTTGACGTGGTATTAAATGTATACATGCAGTATACTGTATGTTTCAAATGGAAAAGAAACGTTTGGGAGCGTATGCGCTGTAGCCATGGTGCCGATTCATGAGCACTATCCTGAAATACAATTTTACCAAACAATTAAAACATGTTAAACAGGGATTTGAAACACACTAAATGAATTAAATAAATAAATACTTTCTCTGGATTTAATGCGGACAAAATAGCGCAGCCTGTACCTATAATAAACAATGCATGGAATGCACTAAAGCGGCAGCACTTTTATATTAAAAAGCCACATCATAAGCCTCGAGCTCCATATGTGAAAACATAATTACAGCCCAGTGTAATGCTTTCATTTTTTATTAGGCGCGGTGCTCAATAGGTTCTGAAGGGAGCGTAACTAGACGGTGCCTCCACTTAAAGCGGATTCTCGCTGTGCGCTCGCTTCTAAGAGCTGCTTTATTCCTGCGAGCCTTTTTCAAACTTTCATCACACTTTCTTTAACATCTTTACCTCCTGAGCTGCTAATAAGCCTCGCTGGTTTAAGTGGGGGAGCAGGGATCATTCTGAATGTTCTTAATACATTCAGAGGTTTTTTTCTGACACTGCAGGTTGAAACCCGGAGAACGAAGCTACAGTATTGTTGCAGTTGTCGAATCTATCCATGTACGCATGTTCTGCCTTGGAGATTAGCACATGAGTAAGGAATAAAGCACCTTCGGGGGGCGTGCTTTCATAGAAAAATGATCAGCGACGGCACTGCTGTGATGAAGTAACTGTTAACCGCCCCAAATTGGATGAACTCATAATGTGAACGCCGTTTTTATGAACGCAGTCGACACTGAGTTGTATGAGTTCATCTGCACCACCAGAGGACCAAATCCTGAGTTAGGAACGCCAATTAAAACATCTGATGTGAGTCGTCTGGAGTCTGGTTGGTTGTCTGGAGGAACACACACACAACCCCGACGCCAACAGACGTTCTGAAGGTTATAACAGGTCATAACGTAGATCTACAAGGCTGGGATTTACTTGCGGATCGTGTCCTGAGTCCTGCGTCCTGAAGACTAACTTTTGCTTCATTCTATATAAAGAACAACTGGAGAACAGAAAGCGGAAATAAAAAGAGGTTTTCGAAACCGGTGGTAGATTCGTTTGATACGGGCCGTGAGGCTAGCTTCATGTAATGAAATGCCGCGAGGGTTTAAGCTCTCCAGACGATTGGCGTTTCAACCACCTCGGCGGTGAATATCTTCTTAAACTCCAGCTAGCAACTTAACATGCATTAGCCTAGCACTTATTACTGTAGATACTAGTTAGCTAACTAGTTAGACCGTAAACTTTAATCATTTAATTTACAAACTGTCTAAAACAAATTAGTTATCGTTCAAGCCTATTTCATCCTGGACATGGTGCCAATCTATCGCAGGGCACATACACACACTCCAGGCAATTTGGGAATGCCAATTAGCATAATCTGCATGTCTTTGGATTGTGCGAGGAAACCAGAGTACCTGGAGGGAAAGCCACCAAGCACAGGGAGAACATGCACACAGACCTGAAGCAGGAATCGAGCTCTTGACCCTGGACGTGCGACGTGACAGTGCTAACCGCTACGCCACCTATTCTGATGTTAATTAAAACTAATTCAATTTGTTAAAGTGAAGTTCCAATGATTTTTCACCCAACTCCACGCCCTCCGATCCAGAACAACGGATCCAACTATTTTCAGGTTTGCGATGCCGTACTGTATGCGGCTCAGATTTCTCGTCGCACAACAGGGACAAAGCAGTAAAGACAGCCTGCTATACATCGCCGTTACAGTTTACAGGAGCGTCCTGATGATCTGCTGGCAGCTGCAGCGGCTGGAAATTTCAACAGGAACTAATGGAAGTGTCGTGATTCGGCGCGGCAGGGAGAAAGACAAAGCACGGCCTGATCGCGTCTATTTAAAGCAGCTGCTCGGATTTGGTCAGAGCTCGGGTGACATCATAGGCTCGGTGTCGATTAATCCGAAACATTACGTCGCTCTCTGAGTAAACGCGAGTGGCCAAGAAAGACAGTTATTGTTCCTCAGATTTTTACCCGAGGAGCACGTTTGGTTCCAATTAGGTCAGGGAGCGGAGAGAGGAGGGAGCCGAAGTGTATGCATTATCACTCTGATCTCTCTCTCTCTCTCTCTCTCTAACTCACTCTTTGTCAGAGCATCTCTCTCTGCATCCTTGTATGTCCCTTTCTCGCATCCCTGCCAAGCAGCGTTTTTGCCTCTGAGCATGAAATTGAATTTGAATGGTGACCCACAAGATCACACAATGAAAGAGACTTTGTAGGAGGTTTAGATTTCTCTCTCATCTCTCTCTCTCTCTCTCTCTCTCTCTCTCACACACACACACACACACACACACACACACACACACACACACACACACACACCATACATTTTCTATGGCTTTCACTCATGAAAAAAATATATATATATATATATATATTCACGCTTTTTTTCAAATGTATTACAGGAATAATAAAGTATACTTGAAGAAAAGCACGCTAGAAGAGCATCAAGTCGACTGTTATGTTATTTTAATATTCTGCAATTTCCAGGTATACTTGAAGATAAGAAATCTCTAAGTGCTAAGTAAACAATTTATTTCGAAGATTGGAAAAATATCTCCTGGTCTGAGATGCTCATCATGTTTGTCACGTGAGCTGATTTGAGTGACTATTGCCTCCTCCTCCTCTCTCTCTCTCTCTCTCTCTCTCTCTCTATCCAGCCACCAAATGACTCCTAAAAAAGTGGCCAGGACTGTATGTGTCTATGCTTTTTTCTTTCTTTTTTTTTATTATTTTTTTTAATAAGTATTTTCTATATAGCAGCACATTCTTAATGTTTTATCCTGGAGCAGGTTGGACATAATGAACTAATTCAATGGCAACACATCCAACCTTTATTCATTTACAGTGACATTTAATGTCATTACATTTAAATTGCATCACGTCTGTTTGAACATCTATAAACTTTCATTCACCATTTCACAACCAGCTTAGTCCGAAACACTTGCAGAAAGGAAAAATACAGAAGCTGATCTAACACCGGAGACTCCTTCCTTTATCTTCATCATCCTCTACGATTCTGTGTAAAGGGTTAACGGTGGGCCTGGAGCCTGTTTGAATGCATCTCAGGAATAGTCGAATCTGCATGTCTTTGGACTGTTGGAGAAAATCAGAGTACCCAAATGAAACCTATACTATATACTACTGTATATTGCCCTAGTTGCTTTTATGTTTAAAAGATTACGCATTTTACATTTTCTCGATTCCTTAGTTCAAATGGAAATGATGTCTATATGATGTATGATCTCTATTGTAGCTCTCAAATCCCTTGAGGAAAGTATTTAAAACTGTCCCTTTTCAACTTTTCATTACAGTCTCGCCACTTCTATTCGGGTTCAAGGAAGTCTTCTGCATCAGCAAGCTCACCGTGTACGCCGTGTGCCTGTGCGTTAGAAAAAAATGGGCCCCTCGCTGATGAGCTCGCGTTACAGGCGTCTTTTAAAACCGACTTCTAAAACCGCCACGACGTTCAATAACACTGCTGCACATCAGGATTTACGTTTATTCTGGCTGTGGTTTCATGAGTGTCGTTGACTCGGCTTCACAGCTTCGTTATGGCCTTTAAAGCTCGCCGTGGTCGCAGCGAGGCTGCAGAAAGCGCAGCGCCGATACGGAGCTCATTATACATGACATGTGCAACGCGCGCTTGTAATCTACACCAGGCTCGTGACAGCAGTAATAAGCAGTTTTGTATTGTGACAACATGACGGGGTTTGCTTCGACGGAGTCACGTGATAAACACACACTGACAAAAAAAAAAAAAAAAATCCCTGGTCACAGTAAAACCCACCAGAGTTCTTCTGTTGGATTCAGGGCCTTGACACGGCAGGCTGACTTTCAGCTGTTGGATGTGTTTGAGGGTCAATGGCTGAGCGTTGTTCATAATTTTCACTAGACCAATTTATCACATGTTAAAATGTTAAATCAGGTTGGTCGTGGTTCAGAGAGAGACAGAGAGAGAGAGAGAGAGAGAGAGAGAGAGAGAGAGAGAGAGAGAGAGATCTGATTGCCTGTTCTGATAAGTGAATCCTCACAGAGGAAAAGAAATGCATTTAGTAAAGGAAGCTAACTTTTATTGTTAGTGCAAACAGCATATCTTTGTTATAAAAGCGTAGCATTTATTTAGACGGTGGTGCAAATTGGTAGCTACGTTTTGGTAGATTAAAGTATCTGTGCAAATGCTTTCAAGCGCCTACCCTTGCTTTTGTTTTGTTTTTTTTTAATTAAAAGAAATTGAATGATGTTGATTTAATGAAAGAAATGGAAACAATTATTTTGCTACCTCAAAATATTATGCAAAAATCTGTTGTTTATGCATCAAGCTCAGCAGCAACCTCTTTTCCCCTCTCGTCTGTTCCAACCACTCAGCAATCAGCATCAGTGTATACTATACACTCACCTGAAGGATTATTAGGAACACCTGTTCAATTTCTCATTACTGCAATGATCTAATCAACCAATCACCTGGCAGTTGCTTCAATGCATTTGGGGGCGTGGTCCTGGTCAAGACAATCTCCTGAACTCCCAACTGAATGTCAGAATGGGAAAGAAAGGTGATTTAGGCAATTTCGAGCGTGGCATGGTTGTTGGTGCCGGACGGGCCGGTCTGAGTATTTCGCAATCTGCTCAGTTACTGGGATTTTCACACACAACCATTTCTAGGGTTTACAAAGAATGGTGTGAAAAGGGAAAAACATCCAGTATGCGGCAGTCCTGTGGGCGAAAATGTCTTGTTGATGCTAGAGGTCAGGGGAGAATGGGCCGACTGATTCAAGCTGATAGAAGAGCAACTTTGACTGAAATAACCACTCGTTACAACCGAGGTCTGCAGCAAAGCATTTGTGAAGCCACAACACGCACAACCTTGAGGCGGATGGGCTACAACCGCAGAAGACCCCACCGGGTACCACTCATCTCCACTACAAATAGGAAAAAGAGGCTACAATTTGCACGAGCTCACCAACATTGGACAGTTGAAGACGGGAAAAATGTTGCCTGGTCTGATGAGTCTGGATTTCTGTTGAGACATTCAAATGGTAGAGTCAGAATTTGGCGTAACCAGATTGAGAACATGGATCCATCATGCCTTGTTACCACTGTGCAGGCTGCTGCTGGTGGTGGTGTAATGGTGTGGGGGATCTTTTCTTGGCACACTTTAGGTCCCTTAGTGCCAATTGGGCATCGTTTAAATGCCACGGCCTACCTGAGCATTGTTCCTGACCATGTCCATCCCTTTATGACCACCATGTACACATCCTCTGATGGCTCCTTCCAGCAGGATAATGCACCATGTCACAAAGCTCGAATCATTTCAAATTGGTTTCTTGAACATGACAATGAGTTCACTGTACTAAAATGGCCGCCACAGTCACCAGATCTCAACCCAATAGAGCATCTTTGGGATGTGGTGGAACGGGAGCTTCGTGCCGTGGATGTGAAATCTCCATCAACTGCAAGATGCTCTCCTACCAATATGGGCCAACGTTTCTAAAGAACGCTTTCAGCACCTTGTTGAATCAATGCCACGTAGAATTAAGGCAGTTCTGAAGCGAAAGGAGGTCGTATTAGTATGGTGTTCCTAATAATCCTTTATGTGAGTGTACATATACTAATCAGTGGCCTGATCACCATCTACACTTGTTCCTTACTGGTCCATGCCTTAATTTAGATTTTAATGCTTAAATGATGTGTGTCTTAACGTACAAAATACTTTCCTCGGAAAATATTTAGGTACAGGAACTGCCCTGAAAATGAGCGCCAAAAATGTCCTTTAGGGAGAATAGAGAACTATTCCTCAAGACTACATTGAAATATAGACTGTGCTGTCTCTTTGGAAGCAATATCTGAAGAAATTAAGGTGGAAGGGTGCTAAGACTTTTTACACAGTACTGTATGTTCATGCATACTGTTAATCAACGAACTCAAACCACATCCGTTCATACACAATAGCATAAAATGTCTAAAAATATCACATCACTTTTGAAGAACTTCCTGTTCACTCAGTAATTAAAGACATTGCGAAGTCTTGGAATGTTTTGAAGCTTGCATGGCATTGACCCTTAAACTTAATCTGTGTCATGCGCACTCAACGCGACCGGCACTAGGACCCGGAAGTGGTACGGTCGCGATTCAGGAAGTATAAAAGGAAACAAGGTGGCGCCGCACATCACTCAGTCATTGAGTTTTCCAACGCCGTCTCCGACGCTATCGCTCCAACTTCGTGAGTACTCGCCATTTTGTGCCATTTTTCCTGATTGAGTGTGTGTTGTTAGAACGCGGGTTTAATTGTGTAATTAACTCTTGCTCTCTGTGTGAGAGAGTTCGAAGAATAATTCGCGTGGTTATCCTGTCTGCTCGCGCTGCTTCCGCGTTTCCGCGTTTTCCACGCTACACGGGCAAACTGCTAGTCTTCTGATTCGCCTCCGGTTGTCCTGTGACAATCTGACTCTATCACCAACCTCACACAATGAAATCCTAATCCATTTAATGTAAAATGACCTTTTGACATGTAACAATAGGAACGGGCACCTCTTGGTTTTATAAGGAATAAGTCACATTATACTGTACGTGCTTTCAACCATTTTCAGTTGGATGATCCAATAATCTTAATGCCCGTGTGAATTATTTGAGACGATTTTAAAGTTTGGCTAATCGCGACATTTTTTAATTCATCAAAACTAGCAGCGAAGAAAAAAAATAAAGTCTGCGTCGCAATAAATGGACTGCAATAATGAATGCACCGTAATTTTACCCGCTATTGAATTTTCACTTTGTTCGATCACTGTTTGGAGGAGCCCACTCTGAAAATGAAGCGTTTATCGTTATTCTTAACCAGCAAGCATTTTCAATACCAGTCCTTCATTTACTAGGTGATCGAAGAAAAATGTAAACGTTCAAGCTCCCACTGTGTCGTTAGGGCAGAGAGAGGGACTTCACGAAAGCCCTGCCGAAATCTACTCGAGGCGAGAGCGAGAGAAAGAAAGAAAGAAAGAAAGAAAGAAAGAAAAGCAGAAAGGAATATCGATCTGTCTGTCCACGGATATGATACTTAAGCCCGGTACTCAGAGACAGAGAGGCCTCAGATCCATATCTCAAAGACTTTAATCCGAGCTGCTCTCTAGTTAGATTGGCCTTCACCTTAACCTCTTGACAAGTGCTTCAGCAGATCAAGCATGAAAATTTCACCCTTTCTACATTAGCTTTTCTCTCTGATTTTCATTAACGACTGGGAACTGGCTTACTCCGCGTTGATACAGATGATGCCACAGCTCCATTTTGAAGTCTCGCGGCTTCAGTTGGGTAAATATGGATCGATTTATTTAAAAATAGGTTTATGTCGCTTTAACTTTGTCTGCGTTGAAATCCGTTACTTGCTAGCCAAATCTATCTCGAGCTTGTGTGCAGAATGAAACAACTAACGTCTTGGCTGATTAATGAGACTGGGTGGGGAAATTATGTAAATTAGATTTTTTTTTTTTTTTTTATGTTCAGATTTTCGATCATAAGTCATTTATCTGATTAAAAAAATTGCTAATTGCTTTAAAAAGGCATGTATTTTGTGGGCAGTGTAAGACTTCGACATGTAGCCGTTGGAAGACAGTGAGGTCAATTACCCATGAAATCACCTAGTCGATTGATTTAAGAAGAAATATATGTGATTGTTTACTTGGACAATATGGTAAAGACCCACTTCTATCTCTGTGTGATTGTAATCTACAGTAATTGCATGCCTTATCTCTGTCCTCTCTGTATCTGGTCAGCAGTGACAGCAGGATTATGGGTGTTTCTCGCGAAAAGGATGAAGGAAGCAAGGGAGGGGAAATCAGTGTCCTTTCCCAGGCTGGAGCTCTGGGCCGAAGGCCTGAGATCTGACCCTGTCTGACCTCCTCCTCCTTTTCCAAAGCACATCAAATCAGCAGCTCTGGCTCTGATCTGAATCGGAGATGGGCTCGCTTAAAATTGCGGTGCATATGCCGTGCTGTGTAATGGCCTGGGGGCCTTCCCCAGCAAGACGAGAACAAATGAACAATTCATCATCTGCAGCTGTCCACTGGGCCCAGGTGACTGCGCCATCGGCCGAAAAAAAACATAGTCGGGGGGTGGGGTGTTGGGAGGGAGTAGCTTTTTAATCGGACAAACGCTAATTGGATGGCCTGGGAAGATTAGAAGAGCCCCCCGGAGCTAGGGTTTCCATCATTGTAGGCATCTTCACAGCTGCCTTTACTCTAGGATGGGACCATGCAAGGATCTCCAAAACTTACACCATGTAAGACTGTCATGTGACAGTCTAGCTAAGGAGTAAATATTGGACTACTGGACAACTATAAAGTTGATTATGCTTGATTATACCTTGACGTTCCCATGAAAGAAATCTATATATTGTATAGATAAAACAAAAGTAAGGCATGCACAGTGAATGAGCCTAGTGTCACAATCTACCAGTTCAACTTGTTGTTGAATTAAACCACGCTGTTCTTTCAGTAAACCTCCCTCCAAGTGATGGTGAGAGAATCAGACTTATCAGATTTAGTCATGTTGTGCATGTGACCACATTTGCTCCTTGAAGATGATGGTTTATAACTATCCTTCCAGGTTTTATCAATATGTTTTATAGTTCTTAACCCAGTTGTGGTAGTTTGACGCAGGCCAAATCATTCAACCCTTTTGAAACAGAGTAACTGCGATCTTCGCTGCGACAGCAGGATATATCTTCTGACATGGTTGCTTAAGAAATGTGAAGTGACTCACTGCATCAGTAAGGGTTAAATCACTTTTTGCCAGCTAAACCATGTTAATCGTTGCAGTGGTTATCCAATGGAAGCCTGTCTGCTTAGTTAAATCCATGTGGTGACCTTTTTTTGGCCATACTATGTAGCTTGAAAACATCGACAGTGAAACATAAATGAAGGTCAAATATTGCTCAGATTTTCTCTTGTCTCATGAGATAAATAGTTTCTTTAAAAAGTCCACCACTAAGGAACTTACTGCAGCTGCTAGTTCCTGTCCTCTCACACTATTAACGGCATCCTCGGTTATCCACTCACTCACACTCGCTCATCGTCTATGCGCTTAACCCTGTATTCAGGGTCACATGGGGGTCTGGAGTCTATCCCAGGAGACTTAGGGCACAAGGCAGGGTGCACCCTGGACAGGGTGCCAATCCATCGCAGGGCACAGCCATACAGACACTCACACACTCATTGATGCACTATGACCGATTTGGGAATGCCAATTAACCTAAAATGTCTTTGGACTGTGGGAGGGAACCGGACTACCCACCAAGCACGGGAAGAACATGCAAACTCCATGCACACAGAGACGGGAATCGAGCTCGGTTATCCATTCATATCTAAATCATGTATAAGACCTGGTTCATTTACTGGCAATAACCATGGAGTTTCTTGGGTACATGCATAGTTAACGGCTCCTGCACAGAACCCTCCCTAGAGCTTTACCAAAACTGAGAACCATTTAAAGTCCTGGTTGTAGTTTATAGGGTGTCAGAAACATATCAGGTTCTGCAGAATAGAGCTGTGTCAGAGACACCAAGTCTTGTCCGCATCAAATGCTGCCTTCTGAGATCCCTTTATCTGGCCAGCATGTATCCTTGACTATCCTACATATCCCATAAGCCTGTGCATCAGCTGAGATGCAGCAGGCAGTCAGTAAAAAACAGTGTCGGACAATCCTTGTAGTGCAGAAGACTTGGAGCAAAAGCGTTGAAGCAGCAGTAAAGGCTTTGGGCTACTGATCTGAAAGTGTTGAGTTTAAATCCCTGTTCCACCAAGCACCAACTGTTGGGTCCTTGAGCAAGGCACTTCATCCCCAATGTCGCAGCTGGACCCTATTTCAATTGTGTGTCTCTTCAGATAAAAGTGTCAGACAAGTGACTACATGTGAAGCTAGGAATATTTTACAGAATATTCATATTTTTTTCAGTTTAGCTTAACAGACTTTTGGGGTTAGCAATTCATTAGCACACGGTATCTTGGCAACATTATGGCCTTCAAATCCCATTTCAAACCGTTTGCTTATAAATACCTTTGTGGATATCAAAGTTCTACCTTTTAAGCCACTAAGTTATAAGGCAGCAGAGGCATCAAAGCATTGAAGCAGCTACCTTAAGACCCTACATCTAGATTCTAGTGGTGTGATGGACAGAAAATTGATATTTTATTCAGTTCACAGTTAACAGACTTTGGGGTTAGCAGGTCATTAGTGTACGGTATCATGGTAACGTCATGATGTAGGATACCTTCAAAGCAAGTTTCAGACCTTTTCCTCATGGGTACCTTTGCAGATATCAAGGTTCTGCCACAAAATCTTGAAACAGCTGAGGCAACAAAGCTTTTCCTCACTATCTCAAGACTCGTCATCTAAATTCCGGTGGTGTGGTGGAGCCAGAGATTATCCCAGGACCGCCGGGTTCAAGGCAGGAATACACTTTTAATGGGATGTCAATACCATTCTAGGGATGAGACTAAGTATTAGAACTTATTTTTTGTATTGGTTCTAATGGGTCTAGTAAACCCTTAGAATCCCAGGACCTAAGTTAAGTTAGCCTTTATTGGTCACAGTGAAATTCTTTATTCTTCGCATATCCCAGCTTCTTGTGTAGGCCAGGGTCAGTGCGCAGGGTCAGCCATTTTTACGGCGCCCCTGGAGCAGACAGGGTTAAGAGCCTTGCTCAAGGGCCCAACAGCAGCAACCTGGCAGAGCTGGGGCTCGAACCACCGATCTTCCGATTCGTAACTCAGAGCCTTAACACACTAACAAACGGTTTTGCCATCGGACAATATGACCAGAAATGAACAGACTAATAATGCCATGTTGACTTTACCAGCCTGAAGTAACTCAAATCCGTCTGAACGCACAAATCTGATGTTTTCCAATTCAGAGTCACTTTGTTATGTGCTCCTAGATCAGATACCTATACAATGCTTGGTCATGTGACTTGAACGAGAGCCGTTCAGATTGGAATTTACATGACCTTTTGCAGTTGAGCAGTTGCACAAATCTAACATGAGCAGAGACATATTGATGTTCGGATGCGTGCCTTTTCAGGAGACAGACAAATCCATATTAAAGTTGGATAAAAGTCACTTGTAATTAGGAATTTAAACCTTCGTGACATGCAAATCCGATCTGACCAAAAAACAAACAAACAAACAAAAAAAACAAAACAATTAATTGTTAATAACGTGAGCATGGTCTAAGATGCGGAATTCATTACCCCGCCAATTCACTGAAGGGCAAAAGGACTCAAGGTACCTTTGCTTTGCCTTATTCTTACTTTATCTGGGTGAACTTTGACCTGTGTTTTCTCAAGCTTAAGTCTCGTCAACTATAATGAATGAGATACTAATATTAAGTAGCGGTCACGCACAAGGAAGAAAGTCGTTTCTTTTTCACTGACACTTGCTTTTTGTAGTTTTTCTGGAAAATAATGTTGGTTTTTCTCTCTCTCTCTCTCTCTCTCTCTCTCTGCCTGCTCAGATTGACTTGTTTGTTAGCAATGTTTGCATCTTTGATGCTTTACATGACAGTTAGCTTCAAGCAATTTGCTTTTGAGATGCCGTGTTAATATGTTGTCCGGTTAATAACTCGACTTTTTGGGATGCACATTTCATGCTGCATAAACACAACAGATGCTTACATTCTCACAACCGCTACATCATGCTGTTTCAACCATCTAACAAGATGCTTTGGTAACGAACAATAAAACGTGAGAAAGGGGGTACTTCTATAGTTCATACAAGAGAAATAATATAAGGCATAATTGGCCTTGAGGGCGAAGCGTCTCATGGAGGAGGTCGAGTATCCATGTGATTAACTTCGGATGTAATCGTATCAATTACACCTCGATCCCCCAGTCTGCGGGGGTAATAGGTGAGATCTGCTGATTTGACTGCCATCTTGCCAGCAATCACACCTCTTCCAGCTCCTGCCGCACTCCCTCCGCCACACACACCCTGCTGATTCTCCCTGCCGTGCGCCGAGACTCCCACCTTTTCATGTTGTAGCCCTGACTCTGCCCTCTTCGCCAGACAGACAGAAGACCAGAGAGGGCTGGTTCGGGATAACACTCCCCATGCTGTACTCATTATGTCGCGCAGACGGCTGCGGCCAGCTTGCATCGGCCTGGTCTCGTCTCCGCTGTTTACTGATTAGCTTCGTCGGCCTGATATTGAAAACAGCTTTCATTACCATTTCATTTCCTTGGAGTTATAAGGCTCTGTCTGACGTTTTTGGTTAAAATTGAGTTATTCGCATTATTATTAGCATAAGTTTTTTTTTTTTTTTTAAGTGATTTTTTTTATGCTCTTTATTTTGGAGTGCAAAAACTTTGAAACTCAATAACTAAGAATGCAGGTAGAACCTTATAATTTCAAGTTTTGCAAAAATAATAGTAAATAAATCAATAAAAGTGTAAGATTTTGTGCCTTACACTTCAGAATACCGTATACTCGGTTTATTAAAGTATGATACAATGAAGGTTTTAGCAGAAATCCAGTCCCTGAATAACATTCGGTAATGTAATAGTTACTCAGTTACAAAGTGTGCATGGCCTAAATTAAAATATATTTTTATAAATTCAATATAGACCTCTAAATTGCATGTTGTCTCGTTTTAATACGAAACAATTATGTATACGCCCTGTCTATAAGTGCAAAAGTTTGCACCCTATGCATATCTGTATTCCAAATGCATTTATTTTGTCATGCAGATTATAATCGTAGCTGTGATTATTTTGATGTTATATTTATCTTATGTACAGTATATATATATATATATATTCTTGTTTGTTTTTAATTCTGATTTAAATTTAAATCAGAACACTCCCCCAATCTGTTTATATTGATTTATTGGAATTCTATCCAATGATAATTGAATAAAAGTTTTAATAATAACCTTTTAGGCTGGCAAAGAATTAGCTCTCAAACATGTTTCTGTCCCTACTTAGCTATTTGACATTAATTTTATTATAGTAATGTATGCATAATGTCCAATCCTTTACTCCATTCTTTTGGGATTAAGCACACACCTGGCAACCCTGGCTAAACTATTCTGAACAAATGGATTTTTTTTTTCCCTTTAGGTCCAGATAGTTGCGAAAAATCCCTGCTACTTGAACAAAGCCAAAAACAATAATCTGGGTATTCCTTTCTATCATTTTCTTCTCTATCTTTTTCATCGATAAACCACCGCCGCAGATGTGGCATTTTTTTTTTCTTTCATCTTTCATGCTCAAAAGAACATGAGGCCCATTTGACAACATCCCCAAGCCGCTCGAGGCTATACAAGAGACAGTCTGGCCAAGCTGAACAAAATAATACACACAGCATCTCTTCAAGGGATTACTCTCTCTCTCTCTCTCTCTCTCTGTCTCTCTCTGTGTGGATGTGTGTGTGTCTGCCAGCTGTGGAGGCCTCCTGTGATCCGGGCCACTGTCCTGCACCCACACGTGTGGAGAGGATGACACCCATGGGTTTTTGTTTGTGTGTGTGTGTGTGTGTGTGTGTGTGTGTGTTTGTGTGCCACTGATGTGGCCATATTGCGCTCAGTGAAACTGCCAAATGCAGTTTTGTGTCCGTTTTGTCTCATGATGCTGCACAGCTGCTGCAGCCTGTTTGCTCATCACCTCTCCGTGGCCTGCATTTGTGTGCTATTGTTCTCGTACTTGTTTGTTGTTTTGCTCATATCTTTCTTTATGTTTCATTTTTTAATCCCTCCTTTCTCAGCTTCATCAGGAAGTCGGGACGTGATACTGTATCATGGCATCATTTTACAAAAACATGAATGTGAACATATTAGTGCAGAGTCAGTGAAAGATTATACCATCTATGCACATACACACATACACACACACACACACACACATACACACATACACACACACACACACACACACATATATATATATATATATATATATATATATATATATATATATATATATATATATATTATATATATATATATATATATATGTTGATAAAACACTTAGTGGTGTGATGAAGTGAAGTTACAGATACCATCCAGTTGATTAATTTCCTTCAAACGTATGGCATGAAGTGTTTTATTCCTCTTATACCACAGTAATTTGACCATGATGAATTCTTCATTCATTCATGAAGTTCTGAAGATCTTCCCGGGTACAGCTTAGCCTCTGACTGTTGCAAAACTGGAGACTACTTCCATAAATGGTAAATAAGGTTCCTGTGTCAAATATATATATATATTTTTTTTTTTCCATGAACGTAGTATTGCTATTATTATTATTATTATTATTATTATTATTATTATTATTATTATTAATAATAATAATAATAATAATAATAATGTTGGATCACCCCAGAATGTTTTGTTTTTGTAATAATAATAATAATAATAATAATGTGTTATTATCAACCCAGAATGTTTTGTTTTGTAATAATAATAATAATAATAATAATAATAATAATAATAATAATAATAATGTTGGATCACCCCAGAATGTTTTGTTTTTTGTAATAATAATAATAATAATAATAATAATAATAATAATAATAAAGAATTTTGTCCTCTCCCTTGGTTTCTCTTGCAGTGTTGCAATGTGGCCAACGAAACAACAAAAACTATAATATATAAAAAGTTTGTATTCGTTAAAAGATGGAAAGAGAGCCTGTTTAGAGGGGAGAACGAATTTGCAAAAATTAATCTCTGTAAGTATTGTGGTTAAATCCATGGAACACCAAGCAGTTGGTTTTAATCTCTGCAAGTATTACAGTAATAGTCTTATTCCATTGTTGAGTTTTGATTGGAAAGAAAAGGAAAGGAAAAAATACGACAAGAAAAGGAAAATCATTCAATCTCCAGTGGAGGCTCATTATAAGAATTTACGAGCCGGACATTATTTCGAGGTGAGAATGGAATAAATGATCGATTATATTACGATTTTCAGGTGGTGCAGAGAGTACTGAATTCCTTGATGGTGAGATTTCGTGTCACATAAGCAGCGTTTAGACGTGTGATGTTCAGACCTCACGGGTGTATTATTGTTATCTTGGCATTGTTGTTATCTCGACTTCCTTTTCGGGGGCCTTTAAGCTGAAGGTCAGTCATGCAGGGGAGAAAGCGAGGCCAGGAAGCACTGTGTGTTTTTTTTTTTTTCCCCTCCGTGTGCAGCTGTTGATTGTTTTTGGATGCTGGCTCACACCAAGGTCTCAGAGAAGCAGGAGCATATTCACCTTATTCACTATTGTTAGGCTTAATGGAGAGAAAATTGCAGGCGGGAGACGCCACCGTCTGCCTTTGTTAGACGAGAGAGGACAGTTCAGGCTTTGTGATTCCAGGAGATAATAACCACAAGTTATTATTGTTTTTTCTTTTTTATTTATCAGACATTCTTTACAGTTGTCAGACATCCATGAAAGTAAAACAGTAATAAAACTTATTTTTGTTGCATTTCATAGTTTTCTTTGACTTTTCTTTTTGTCAGAATTTCAAAATTTTGTTAAAGAGTGAATTTTACTTATTCTGATAGAGATTTGAAGAATTTTTAATGGCTGACAAAGCAAATATTTCATTATCATTCATAATAATAATAATAATAATAATAGTTTTTTTTCTGTATATGACAATGCAAAGTGTTTAACAGGGGAATAAAGACACTCACTCACTATCTATATCGCTTAATCCTGTATTCAGGGTCACGGGGGGCCTGGAGCCTATCCCAGGAGACTTGGGGCACATGGCAGGGTACACCATTAATCCATCGCAGGGCACAGACATACACTCACTCATTCACACACTACAGGCAATTTGGGACCGTCAATTAGCCTAACTTACATGTCTTTGGACTGTGGGAGGAAACCCACCAAGCACGGGGAGAACATGCAAACTCCATGCACACAGAGACGGGAATCAAGCCTGGCCGGGGATGGAACCCAGACCCTGGCGGTGCAAGGCGACAGTGCTAACCACTACACCACCACAAGACAATAAGAGAAAAATACCAAACATCTAATTTATTGTTATTATTATTATATATAAGTGTCAATATACAGGGCGGGCCATTTATATGGATACACCTTAATAAAATGGGAATTATGGGTGTCAGGTTCGAGCATTCCTAGATGAAGAGTTTCGTGAAAAGTGGATTGGTCGTCATGGGCCAGTTGAATGGCCCCCAAGGTCTCCCGATCTGACCCCCTTACACTTTTATTTTTGGGGTCATCTGAAGGCAATTGTCTATGGTGTGAAGATACGAGATGTGCAGCACCTGAAACTACGGATACTGGAAGCCTGTGCTGGCATTTCTCCTGCGGTGTTGCTATCAGTGTGTGAAGAGTGGGAGAAGAGGGTTGCATTGACAATCCATCACAATGGGCAGCACATTGAACTCATTTTATAAGTGGTCGGAAACTTGTAAATAACTCATGAAAGAATAAAGTTACGTTAAAACCAAGCACACCATTGTTTTTCTTGTGAAATTCCCAATACGTTTGACGTGTCACATGACCCTCTTCCTATTGAAAAAACAAAAGTTGGATCCAAGATGGCCGACTTCCAAATGGCCACCACCCATCTTGAAAAGTTTGCCCCCTCACATATACTAATGTGCCACAAACAGGATGTTAATATCACCAACCGTTCCCATTTTGTTAAGATGTATCCATACAAATGGCCCACCCTGTATATAAGTGTCAACATGTGATTTCTTTTTTTTTTTTCTGCGTGATCTCCATTTTGCATAATGCTCTATGGTTTCCGTACTTAAACCTATGGAAGAGGATTACAACCAACAAAATGTATTTCCGTCAAGACTTTTTTACATTTACACTGAAAGCGTTTTGCAGACGCCCTTATCGAGAGCGACTTACATTCGTATTTCATTATAAATGTGAGGAACTGAGAGTTAAAGCCCTTATTCAAGGGCCCAACAGGGACAACTGGCAGTTGTGAGATTCGAACTTGCGACCTTCCAAACCACAGTCCAACACCTTAACCACTGCGCTATCCTGGACGCCTCATCTATACAAAAACACCATTTCATTTTAAAGGTAGTGACGGTAGTCATTGATTCAGTGAAGTTTATTGGGAGGAGACGCTTACAGAATGTAAGATTTATGGAAGGTGTCTCCAGTGTAAGTGCTCTGTACTGTGCATTTACTTAAGTACAAGGCTCTTACTTGTGTACAAGGCTCTAAATGGTTTAGCTCCCACGTATCTAACCGGTCTTCTGACACGTTACAATCCACCACGCTCCTTACGATTGCAAAGCTCCGGACTTCTGGCAGTTCCCAGATTATCAGAATCTACAGCGTTCTCATATTTAGCCCCTAATATTTGGAATCGCCTTCCAGACAGTGTGCGGGGCACAGACGTAGTCTACTAGTTTAAAAGTAGTCGCAAGACACATCTCTTTAATCCGGCATACGCATAATTCATCCCATAACCTCGTACTCTGGTACAGTATATCGATATGCTCACTCCTATCTAGTGCTGCTCATATCCTGAACGGCATCTATGCCAATTGTTTTTCACCTGTTCTTCCTGTCTCTACCCGTCCCGAGGCATCTGGAGATGGTGCCAGAGGCCAACCCTGCGAGGATCTTGAAGCATCCAGAGAAGCACCAGCTCCAGTTACATTCTGGTTCACGATGGTTTGGAGCTACACACGCTGCTCCTGAGCTCCCAGTGATCCAGACCCCTTCTGTCCCCTGCACCTCCTGACTCATCCCCGTGCTGAACTGGACTCCAACTTGGACAACTTCTGTTTTACTGAACTTCCAGCACATGACCCACATCGTTATATAATTCCTGTTATCACCCAGACGAGGACGGGTTCCCTGTTGAGTCCGGTTCCTCTCAAGGCTTCTTCCTATTTCCATCTCAGGGAGGTTTTCCTTGCCACCGTCGTCCTCGGCCCGCTCATCCGGGACAACCTCACAATCTCGTTATTACCGTATCTAAACACGTTCTTTCTCACTCATACACCGTTCCATAATTTTTCTCTTCATTTTGTCGAGCTGCTTTGAGACATTTTGAGCACTGTTAAAAGCGCTGTATAAATCAAATCGAATTGAATTTAGAGGTGATGCTGTGTGAAGTTTTCCAACTTCTTTATTACGGAGGATTTATTTATTTATTTATTTTTAAGTAACATTACAATGTTGTTTCAGAGAGGAAGTGAGAACAGGAGCGAATGTTTTACAACTTTAAATTTAACTGAGAAAAAGAGATCTGACCTGAAGTTGCAGCTGAAGTCTTCATATCTGATGACGATAATGATGACGATGATGATGATGATGATGATGATTTACTTTGCTCTATGTAATCCAGAATTCCCCTCCATGTCCTCCAGCTCCTCCTCCTCCCCCCAGTAATGAACTCGTTGTTTACAATGGAAGAATGAAAGACCATTTCTGCGCTTAGCCCGGCTCTCCCTCAGGAAGGCACCATTACAACAGTAACAGAGGATTAATTAGAGCTCTTCCCCATAGAGGCGTTCGAGGAGCTGGGCCCGGTCAAAGGGGAAGCATTAACATCACCGGGTAACGCAGGTAACCCATGCAGAGCACATCGCAGGTAATTAATAGGCCTGGGCTATGAGGACGAGGGGACGAGTTATTATTATTTATTTCTGTCACATTTAAAATGCTTAAAGATCATATAAATATTTCATGGCTTTCCTGCTGTGTTGAGTATTGAGTAGACGTACAGTACCTGAGGTGCATCTGACTGTAAGTGCCAGTAGAGGGCAACCGTCATGACGGCAAAACCTTCTCCCCAGAAAATCTCCTCTAACCTTCAGCCTATACTGTACTGTATGCGCCACCAAATGTGGGTGCAGATTTTGTTCCTCTTTTTAATCCAACCTAGCTGTTATAACCCCCCTGACGATAAAGAACGGGACAGATGTGCACCAAACGATGAAGTGTGTATGAAAGTGTGTATGTAAGACCTCAGCCAAAGAGACACATGGGACAAGTCCTCATGGCTAACCAAATTTAAACCAGATCCAGCTTTGCCAACAAAAAAAAAAAACAAGGATAACATCACTGCTGATCCTGCTGCACCCTCCACCCGCTTCGTCTTTCTCTCATCTGGCCACCTGCTGACTCCGGGGCGCTTGCCTGGCCACCATGTACCGCAGACAGCCAGACATTCCAGCTCCGGTGTGCGAGCGGCATGGCGCGTGGATCTGAAGCCATTTTGAAGTTGCCATGCCAGTAATCTTAAAAGAGCGGGAGGCGCGAGAACAGGGGACTGGAGGAGGGGTAATTCTGGGACGAGGAGAACTGTTTCCATATGGACCAGGAGGGAGAATACGTGGAAAAAAGCCACTAATCTTTGGCTGAGAAGTTGAGGAGGATTTTTAATGCTAACAAACGTGGCTTTGGCAAGTGCTCTCTATAAGGACGGACAGCTATATCAGGCGCGTCGTCCCTCAAGAGGGAGGTGGTGTTGTCAAGTGCAGGCTAAGCTCTTTGGAAAGGAGTCAAAGTTGCACCGTCAAGTAAAGAGACGCTTTGCTGACTGTCTTTCGAGAAGCCGTGGACGAGGGGAGGGCGTTAAGGAGATCGTTAGAAAGGGACATTTTAAGAGTTTGAGAGGCTTCTGAAGGCTAAAAAGGATAGAAAGAATTCGCATTATGCTAATCTGTTTGACAAACATGTGGAAATTTCTTCTTTTTTTTTTTTCAGAGTGTCGGGTAGAATTAAAAACCATCATAAAAATTTGTTTACTGTTCAAACTGTTCGCTTTGTAAGATCGCCGTTGTGGGATCACTTCGAAATATATTCACACCATAACCAGCTGAAGACTGACGATTTTGCTAGCGATCACGTGGCCCTTAGCCGCTCGCACACAATCAACTATATTGTTGATACAATATCAACACCGACCTCAAATTTTGTTCGTAAAGAATCATGAGTTAAATGTAATGTTCCAGGGCAGCTTTTAAAACTCCCAAACTCAACAGCCTGTGCATTAGAGTGCGCGAATTATGTGACTCAAGCATAGCTCAGATATGTATTGTCAGCTAAAATGTCTGGCTGGCTGTGTCGGTGGTGGACGGCTGTGAGTGAGAGGCAGGCTGTGTTGCGTCTCGCACAGGGCCCTGTCTCGCGTAAACAGAGTGTTTCGAACGGGCCACGCCACCAGTCTTGCGACTTTGAGAAATGTCAACATCAGACCGGCGGGTTGTTTCCTCCTCCCGACTCGGTGGCCTTCCGTCTCATCGCGACCGAGCCTCCAAATGCCACAGCAAGGCGACGTTATCTGACAGCGGGGGGTTAAAACGAGAGAGGCGCTGATCTGGGATATATCAGCGCTACCGTGGCTCAGACCCTCCTCTCCGCTCCGCTGTTACTGGATTGGTCACGGCAAAAGGGCTCGTGCGCTCCGGGGTATCTGGACTGCGTCAAGAGTGCACGAGAAAGAGGGGGAGAGAGAGAGCCTGGGAAATGCTACGGCGGAGACAAGGATAAAAATGTAATAATGTGTATGATGATAGCTCCTTTTCACACCGCTCAAACTGTATTACTAGACCTGTCCTCGAAGGCAGGGTGGAAAAAGGACATTTGGAAAAAGAGCAAGTGACAGTGACAAAAATAGAGGAGAAGAAGAAGAAGAAGAAGAGAGAGAGAGGGCACATGGAGGGGAGAAGGATATAGAGGAATAGAGAAAGAGTAAGATAGAGAGACATAAGGAAAAAAAAAAACAGTATAAGGTTTGTCAGGGGAACAAAGGAGATAGGATATCCCTAATCCGTGCAATATTAATGTCTAAAATGTCATTAATAAGCTGTAGCTTCCGAGCTCAAGACCACACTGGGATGAAAAGTCTGCGAACATGAAGGTACCTGCCAGGGCTTGTCTGACAGGGCCTTGGCTAATGAATGAATATAAAGCCCCTCCAATCAATCAAGCAGGATTTATCTTCGCCCCGAGTGTAGGTGAGGTCTGCTATGCGGTGACCACGACTGTCAGGCAGCGAGAAAAGAAAAGAAAAAAAAAAAAACATAGCCGCAGCCAAGAAGCTGTCGCCGCATTTCAATGAGCCGCGTATTAATGGGTGCTTGTGCTTCTTTACCATGTGGGGGAGCAAGTGTGTGTCTGTGTGTGTGTGTATGTGTATGTGTGTGTGTGTGTGTGTGTGTGTCTGTGTGTGTGTCTCTGTGTGTGTGTATGTGTGTGTGTGTGTGTGTGTGTCTCTGTGTGTGTGTATGTGTGTGTGTGTGTGTGTGCATGCGCTAATTTTTTTGGTCATGTTCCAAGTCGATCACAATTCCCCCTTAACAGGAAAAGGCCTTGCCTCGATGATTAAAATTAGACTTAAGCAAATGGTAATCATCTGTTTGGATGTAGCGCATGAAAAAAAAAAAAACAGTAGGAAAGAATAAACAGCATCAGTAACACAAATAAAATCGTCCGCCCAATCCCCCATCCCCCCCACCACCACCACCCCCACCCACCCCCGTCCATATTCACCGCCACGCGAAAAAGCTATTAGCCTAAATGGCCCATTAGCCCGGACTAAAAGAGTAGCTTTGCAGTTGTCAGGCGAGTTTAAGCCTAAATTGGGGTCAATTTGAGTATGTTAACCGTTTCCCTTTAAGGTGAATCATAATATTCACACTACAGGTGCGAACTGTGGAATTGGAGCTCCCTAGACCGGCAAGAATGGCGTGCCAAATGACGCTTCACCTCATCAAAGCGCAGCCCGCATATCCATTGGGCAGAAATGTCCAAATAAGCTGTGAAAATATTTAGAGCCTCTCGCTGACTAGCCTCTCATTAGCAGACACTCTCCTCCTCACGTCGCCACTTGCCAAAAATCCAAGAGAGATGGAGTTTGAATATGCAGACGGAGCTAATCAGCCCCAGTGCCAGCTCGGCTGTGTGTGCGTGTGCGTGTGCGTGTGTGTGTGTGTGTGTGTGTGTGTGTGTGTGTGGTTCAGACAGATCTGTACAAGATACAGGGCCAAAGGTTTGAGAGCTTCACTGACATATTTACCAAATAGGAATCTCCAATGTGAAATCCATACACTTTTCAAAACACACTATGATACAGTGATCATATTAATGAATTTATTGTTCGAATTGTTTATTTTTTTTATTAAGTCTGCCACATGAAGTCTCATCGTCATCGTCTCCACCACTTCATCCTGTATACAGGGTCACAGAGGACCTGGAGGATCCCAGGCTCTGGAGACTTAGGGTACAAGGTGGGGTACACCCTTGACGGGGTGCCAATCCATCGTAGGGCACACACACACACACACACACACACACACACACACACACACACACACACACACACACACACACACACACTCACTCACTCACGCACACTCATTCCCACACTACGGGCAATTTGGGAACACCAATTATCCTAATCTGAATGCCTTTGCGCTATGGGAGGAAACCAGAGTACCAGGAGGAAACCACCATCTCAAGGTAGATCCCAAATTAGTAGCTTAAAGTATGCATGTTATACTGTTTCGTTTCTTTGCCCTGTTCCCACCCACACGCAAAGAACTCGGACCAATCCTGCTTCCTTGAAGAGTTTATTATTTTTATTTGTGCATGTACATGCTTGCAATATGTTCGAGAACGCTCGGTTGGTTGTTTACCAACCGTAAGGTGGGTGGTGATCTATTGTTTTTTTTTCCCCTTTAGCTCCTCTACGAGACGGTAGAGATGACTAAATCTGCTTCAACACATTTATCATTGTGATGGCATGAATTACAATGTGCTCTCCCAAAAAGTTCAACAAAATAGTTAAAGGTTTAGCTCAGTATTTCATCATTTTTGTTAGTGTTCATTACTTTTTTCATTTGTACATGCTTGGAATATTTTCTACTGCGCTTGTTTGGTTGTTTTACCAAAATACCAGCAAATTAGCAATTTCAAATAAAGTTATGCTAACACTAGTAAGGTGGGTACTAAGGGTAAATGAATGAATGAATGAATGAATGAATTGATGAAAATAATGATCTTTGCGTGAATACACATTTTTTTATAAACTTTTTGTCTTCTTCAATTGTTAGTTTCCGCAAAATCCTTGTTAAGATCCTCATCGTAATTTGGAGGACTTGGAAGATATTAGCCTGGCTAAGTAAAAGAAAACAAATCCCTTCACTCACTCATCATCATCATCTATACCAGTTTATTCTGTATTCAGGGTCGCAGTGGACCTGAAGCCTATCCCCGGAGACTTAGGGCAATGAGGCAGGGTAAACCTTCTAATCTGCAGGTCTTTGGGAGGAAACCCACCAAGCACAGGGAGAACATGCAAACTCCATGCAGACAGGAATCGAACCTGGCCGGGAATCGAACCCGGACCCTGGCGGTTCAATAGTGCTAACCATTACACCACCGCGCCACCAAATTGCTTTCATGAAGTTCAAATAAAGTAAACCGATTGGTTTGACCTGGCTTTTAAATTGCACCAACAAAAATACGAATGCAAATAATACACTCACAAATGAACGCTGATGAAATATTTTTGTTGTCGTTATGATGAGGCAAACATCTCAACAAGGCTTGTACTGGAAACATGGCAGACGTTTTTTGAACTGGAATTGTTTGGAATGAAACAGCTTAACAACGAACATGACAGGAGCGCTCTCTTTTAGCTTGGAAGTGTTTTTGGAGCATTAATATTGGTCAAAAAAAATGCCCGACTGGATAAAGACTCTCTTTCACTTTTAAGCATTGATGAATTCTACGTGGTATTTCATTCTGCTTTCTCCAAGGCATAAGGGTTTAAAAGACAAGCCGGAAAATATTTGCTCAAAAATGAACCGAAAGTCAATCCGTGTGCATGTCTTTCTATGAGCTACAATGAATTTACCCAGAGCGTCTTGTCAGGCCTCGAGTCCTATCTAAATTTACATTCAGAATGAATTCCGCTGCTGGCAGAGCGAAGGGGGGGGGGGGTGTGGACGGGGGAAGAGAAGTCGGAATGGCTGGTGGTGAAGAGTGACCAGACCAAAGTCAGTCCTTCATAGGCAGAAGTTTTTTAAATGGAAAGGAACTGAGAAGAGGGGCTTTTGTGTGTCTCAGATGGTGGAAGTCGAGCGTGGCTTCAGGACAGCGCTCTGGAGGAAAGACTTTGTCAGTGGACATTGATAGATGTGGATAAGTTGAGATAAGGGCTCTGAGGCACAGAGCTCAGACAGTACCGGACATTGACCTTCCCTTTCCGACAAATCATCAGATGTGTATCTCTGAAGAAGCACGAAAAAGCTTGATTTGATATATTGCAGTACATGGCTGACGGGTTACAAATAGCTAATACTTCTGTTCCTTAAAAAAAAAAAAAAAAAAAAAATCCAGATGTATATAAAACAGAAAAAGCAGCAATGCTGTTTTTTTTTTTGTTGTTGTTTTTTTTCAAGGTTCTGACTCTATACCACTGACAGATATTCACTCCCTTAAAACACCTTTGAAATCCAAAATGGAGCCTGGCTACCATTAACTTATTCCAGTTCTCCTGCTGATCTTGCGGAGAACAGGGTAGGGAGTTCTGCTGACTCCACACTCGCTGGCTGTCCAGCCGAGGCAGCTCAGAGGCTCTGGTCCCCGGCTTCCTGGAGTGACGAACTTGGCAGGCCGCAGAGGTAATGAGCTCCAGACCGAAGAAAGAGCAGCAGTTTCTGGCTGCAAAGATGATGATGATGATGGTGGTGGTAGTGATAGTAGTGGGTTTGAGTTTGGCCTGAGTTATTCTTTCCTTTTTAAAGCTCTCCACAAGACAATCTCTACAGGCATTTCAAATTGGCTGGCAGTGTCTGACCATCAGAACAGCTTCAATGCACCTTGGCGCTAATTCTACACTATCATTGGAACTGCACAGAAAGCAGGAACCGCGTTTCGTGGTGTTTATCTCTCATAGATGTTCTATTTAATCAGAAGCGATTCCGCGTCGAACCGTCCGCCCTACGAATGGGGGTGGGGTCACCCTGGAAAAGGCCACACCCATTGGCATGTGAACGAAGAACTTTGGAGTGATTTGCAGTAAGCCTTCGATTTTGTTAGTTCTTTTTTATGATTAATATAGTTCTTTGTAATGTTATTTGTCAGTTAGCTGCCAGGGGCGGGGCCATCTGTTATTACCTTAAAGAGTAAACTTGAAGAAAAATTGAACATTTCATGACCAATCAGGACCGAGCCATTAGCAGTCAATATTGTATAATAATTAAATATTTTATCCCTTTAACATGTTTACCAAGACAAAAAAGCAATGAAATAAAATTCATCTTTGTTTTTATTATTATTATTATTATTATTATTATTATTATTATTTGGGCAGTAATTAATGATTTATAATTACAACAATAATTAATGTTTACGTTTTTTTTTTTTTTTTTTTGCTTTCTCAGACAGAAAACACATACAAACGGTTATGGTGTCTAAGCTAATGTGTAAAGTATTAATACAGTATGTTTACAAGTACCAAAAGAAAAAGAAAAAAAAAAAACTTTAAAAGGTTATGCTAACATTTTTGTTGATTAAATCCAATTTATTTCCATGCTTTTCTATGCTACGGTGAGGCAATTGAAAAGGCATATTACGTACTGTATATGAAGGCAGACATTTTTTCCCCCCTTTAACACATACTTCAACCAAATGGTAAAGATGGCTGAATCAGGTTACGTTTAACACATTTATCTTTATTATATCATGAATCGAAACGTGCTCTATTAAGCAGAATATTGAAGCATTAGCACACTATTTTTTATCATTTGTGTTATTCCTAATGACTGTAATGATTGATAAAAATTGTATGATCTACTGACATTAAACATCATGTCGCTATAAATTAAATTTGTCCGTCTACAGATATATCCGTCATCCATTATTTCCCTAATACTGTATTTATGTGTTAACATGTTTTGCTTTGATTAAGTTTTTTATATTGACCTCATTCATTTTTTTTTTTTTTTTTTTCTTTTAACTCTGAGAAGCATGTAGACCTAATTGAAGACATCTAGTGTTGCTGGTGTTTATTCCCAATCGAAGGCTTTAATCCATAAAGATCACAAACTGTTCCTTTTCCGCAAATGCCTCGCTCGGTTCGTAATGAATCTGTAATCAAGGTTGATAGCTCCCTTATCTTGTTAATGGACCTGTTAATAACACTAAAGTGAACACACTGAAAGACTTGATATATAACAAGCCTCAGGCTTAATGTACTGAATTTCAATATATACATGCTCTACCTGCCTGTGTCCGTCTTTGTGCTGAGCTCTTTCGTTTAATCAAGCGTCAATTAAAAAGCCAATGGATCAATTAAGCAATTTTATGACTAAACGTTGGCATGCCTTTTTCTTTTTTCTTTTTTTTTTTCTTCTTTTTTTTTGTTCCACACAGCCAGCAAAGTGACTGCACACATTGTTAATGCGTCCAAAAAAGAAGAGAGGGCTGCACTGCCGCTACTCCCGAATGATTTCTGATGAATTTAGACTAATTCTTGAAGTGGAAACACGCCTCCCCTCCAGCGCTGGCAGTCGCTTTGAAAGCACTCGGGCAGCAACTTTCTTCCAATATCTCCTTATTTGAATCAGCTAAATGGCTATTAGCTGAGCCCCTGTGCCAAAACTCTCAACATAATCACAGTGAAGGTGGTACTTTGGACAAGTTTATTGTGACAGCTGTTTTTGTGTGTTTCTGCGTGTGTGTGCGCTCGTGTAGGGTGTGTAATGCACGATTCATTTTCATTACGCTGAATGGATTTGGATGTTTCCTTACATCTACCAGCCTACGAGAATGTAAACACTGCGGTCAAATTACAAGCGTTTGCAATTACAGGTGCAAATCCAGTGCTGAGAAATGTCAGGTGGAATCTTTATCACTTCTTGCTTCTAACGCGTGAATGTATTATATGTTGTATGTGTGCAGAGCCATACTGTCGTGCACGTTTACTGTGTGGGAATATTTCCTAAAACCTCCGTCAATAAAATGTGCCGCTTCCTACGGCTCGGCGATGACTCCGAACCACAGCAGAAAGGTTGGTTGGATATCGTTTCCCTCGAGGGTGAAATAATACAATTATTAGGATGTCAGCATGCCCAAACACAAGGGTGCCAATATTTTAAATATTAGTAAAAATACAGCCTTCACATATAAGTTGCCCCTACATAAAACAAAATAAATAAAAAAATAGCCAAGGGTGCCAATACTTTTGTAAAAGGTTTAGTAAGAATACAGAATTGCTGCTTAACAATCCAAAATAGGCTGCACAGAAAGTAAACAGGAAATCATTTGAGATTTGTCCAAGAGGATTACGTGCTCAATACTGGCGTTAACAAGAACTAAGAGTATTTGGGGTTCGGTTACAAATTTGTGAGTTACGGTTACGGTTTGTTACGCAACGGAACTTGTCAACATACCAATCTACATTATTAATTACACTGACTGACGGTTGCTTCATGGGTTACAGGACTGTCCCCCACCTCCATGGATTTTTCTCTTCATCTTTAGGCTACATAACACCGCTAAGAATTTAAATCTACATTCATCCCTGCTAATTATACTTGCTGCCGGTCGCCAGCTCCACCAGTCGCGGTAAATTGGTTCATACATTCACGGAAGGATATGAGTGGGAGGAGCAAAATAACTGCCTAAATAAACAAAGGATTCATGAAGTTCATGATAAATGGTGTTTGTGAAACTGTTGTATAAAAGGGCTGCACTCTCGCGCCTATTGCCAAAGCACAGCCGTGCTGATATCCAGCACAACAGCATGACCTCAAGGGTGATGTGGCTTCAAAATCGTTTTTCCATAATGTGTTTCCGTCATCTCACAATTTACTTAAAAAATTGTTGCTTTTTCACTTAAACTTTATTTATTTATTTCTCGGAAATTCACTCATGAAGAAACAGGAATTTTCTTTTGATTGTGTAAAGCTGCTTGGCGACGATGGAAATTGTTAAAAGCGCTATACAAATTAAGTTGAATTGAATTGAGACATTGAATTGAATTCAGTAACGGCCAGGCTGATCGCCATGAATTTGTCCTTTGCGTTTCCTAAAGTCGTACAGTAACTGATGCTTTTTTTTTTTTTTTTTTTATTGTAACGTGCATTTCTTTCACTTTTTGTTCAACTCCAGGTTTGGTTTGCCACCTTATTATTTGGTTTGCCGCCACTATTCTGTGCCCAACCTTAATTAGTTTGCCAGTTTATTCCTGGTTGAAAAGTCTTGCTTATTTATTTATTTATTTATTTATTTATTTATTTATTATCATCAGACATATGTCTCAATAAGCCCTAGCTATCTTTTTTGCTGCTGATTATGATTATTTATTCTCTACTTCAGTCTATCTAGTCTGATTCTCTGCATGAACATACTGCACTGTACGTTGACTTAAAACATAGCACTGGTCTTAGTACAGTATGTGAATGCGAGAACCAGGTATTAGCCATAAACTGCATGGCACAAGGCCACAGGTCTCATACTGGGTTACCTCAAGAGCCACCATCCTGGTACAAGATGTTTAACAAGCTGGCTGTAAAAAAAAAAAAAAAAAAAAAACCCCAAAAAAAGAAGGCCTGTTGAGCATATGGGCAAGCACCAAAAAAAAAAAAAAAAAGATTTAAAAGTACAGATTTAAAAGTTCATTTTTCCAGATGCTGTAATAGTTGCTTCATTTTAAACCCTTGTGCCAGGGCAAATGTGTGTATGTTTATGTGTATACAATGTGTGTGTGTGTGTGTGTGTGTGTGTGTGTGTGTGTGTGTGTGGGCAGACTTTACGCGAAGTAGACTCACTCTTCAGCGTGCTCCATTATGGTTTCGTATTTGCCCAGTCATTTTGTCACTTCCGTGATAACAACCACAAATGAAATGCCAAGCTCTTTACAGGACTGACGGACTGCGACATGGAAAACGTGCACCTTATTTATTTATCTATTTATTTATTTATTTGTTCTTTTTTTTTTTTTTTTTAAGATAAGAAGGAAAAGTGGGGAAATATTGCTCCTTTTGTTAAAATGACTCTTTTCAGCAGTGAATGTGTATGCACAAGACGGCGTCGAGTGTTTCTGTGCCACTTTTCCAGCTGAAAGACTTCATCTTACAGTATACATTTGTTCCAGATTTAATTTATTTGTAGAAAGCAGGACAGCCCTGGCCTTTCCCTCAAGGCACTGATGTGGCAAAGCGGCCCCCGTACTGTATATACAGTACATATTTTTACATTTTAAATGATGCTTTACTGTAGTAGGGTGGCGAGGCAGCTGTGGACTTTGACTGATCGAATAATCGGTTGTCCTGATGTCCTACGTAATCAGGTTCCAGCTTTAGCTCAGAATGTTACAAAAGGCTTCCATGAATGTTTAAAAAAAAAAAAAAATGTTTGTTCAGAAAATATCATTATATTGACAATTATATACATGGAACATTAACTGTACAAGTTACTCTGCAATTAACTATAGGAACAATCACAAACTATAAGAATGCGGCCGTGGTTTAAGTCCCTGAAGCACATCTACAGGTTCAGATCGTAATATCAAGTGACAGATGAGCAGAGAGCATGGGTCAAGTGATTTGTGTCTAAATTATAAGTGAATGTGGATCAAGCCAGGTGCAGGGTAATCTGTGTGAACCTTATATATATATATATAAAAAAAAAAGGTGTGATTGCTATTGGAAGTGTGACTCTTAGACCATTTATGCACGATTTTAACACCTTTTACTCTCTAGCTAAGTATATGTTGAGCATGAGCTCAAATCCTACTGACTCAAAGCCCCAACAGGAATCATGTGTTAGAGCTCGAGTTTGAATGCATAATTAATTACTGAGACAGAACAGCCGTCACTGACCTCGCACACTTCCCACTCTTTCTGCTTTAAACCAAAGCCTGTGACAAATGCCTGCTTGTGCACTCGACAATGAAAAAGCTTAAAGGAAAAACCGAAAAAGAGCTCGACGTAAAAAAAAAAAAAAAAACTGGAAGATAAATGATCCGATTCGAGCCGTTTTCAAGGAGCAGAGATCTTGTAAACAGCGAATGCCGTCTCACAGCAACCGGCCCATGTGTTAGCACCTTGTTGGGTCGACTGCAGCCTGGCAGACGGACTTGTTTTTACAGGGATCAGCACTGAAAGAGCCAGGGTGCTTATTTTAACACCTGCCCTGAAGCTCTGTCTGCTCTCAGCCCCAACTCAACTCAACCCCCCCCCCCCCCCCCCTCTCGCCCGCCCGCCCCTTCCCAATTCATCACCACCACCACCACCCTCGCCGCCGCCGCCGCCGCCGCCGCCCCCAGTGGCCCTTTCTGTCTGGGCCTTGTGCCAAAAGCCTCCGAGGCCTATTCTAGCCACGACAGGCCCCTACAAATCAACCCCAGAGACGGCAATCAACTGATCTCTGAGCAAAATGCCCCTGCCGCACACAATGCCTTAAATCTTCCACTCATTAAACAAGAGAAGCATCCAAGCAATTAAGAGTGTAGGCTTTGATGTCTGTCTATGGCATGCACTGCACAGATGCATCAACTTTGCTCAATGAATTTGCCGAGCATCACAAAATTTCCCCAAGTGATTAATTTTTCATTTTATTTTTTTCTTTATTGAAAATGTTTGCATCTCCGTCTGGTTTCTTTCTTTCCTCTGTTATAGCGTCCGTTCCCCCTATCTTCTAGAGTGGTCTGATGGATCCCAGAGACCCAGCTGTACCCAGCAGGATAAGACTGTCCATCCTGTGAAACTTCAGTGATCTGACAAACCTGGGCAGATGTGCCAAGTGCCTCCTGCTCAAGGGTCACATCATGCTGTAAGCGATGGCCACAGATGGTCCATATTTCACTCCTGGTCATCCTCTCACGCGTTCTCTAAAGTTAGGCTCTCATTCAAGGGGTTGTTCGTGATCCTTTTAGAAGAAAAAGAAAGTCGGGGGGATTTCATCTTCAAACAAGAATAGAAAGAAAAAAACGTTTCAGTTATGTTGGTGTCCATAGAGCTACGTACAGTCCTTTAAGGCAGACAGTACACAGCCGACCCTTTTGCCATACTGTAGCATTTATCTCAAAGCAAAAAGTAAAGCAAAAACTGAAAGGAGTAAAATCTGACATTATGTTTCACACCTACAAACACCGATCATTCATAATAAATTCAACATTTTTATATTAGAACCACCTAGGTTTTTGGTTCCCCTGTGTCCCCGGGCAGCTCTGGCCCCTCGGGAGATGTCTCTACAGGGCCTCTGGGGGTGTCCTGTGGCGTCTGGCGCCAGGATGTTGGCAGCGGATCCTTTTTATGCTGTGGGTTGTGGGGTGGCACCGCTGTGAATCGGAGTTGTTTGTCTGGTGCATCCCATGGGCACATGATTGGATTGCGATCTGGGCAGTTTGAAGGCCAGGTCCGTGGGCTTGGGCTGTTTTCCTGCATGGCCTCGCGGCTGTTGGCAGGGCTGTGGTGCACACGTGGTGTTCTGATACCTTTCAATTTTGTGGTCAGTATTAACTTTTGTGGCAATTTCTACTGCATTGGCTTTTCTGTGGGTTATGATTTTGCAGGCTGACCTTTGGTTCCTGTGGGCATGGGTGAGAGCCTTGGGTGCCCATGACATTGTCACCAGGTTTTACGAGTTTATAATTGATAGATTGATGGTGTTAATGTTTTTTTTTTGCGTCAAGATGCCAATTTAACGTGTGGAAATAACATGGCAGCATATAACACTCCTACATAAACCCTTTATGACAGCAATCCCATTGATATAATACCTCGTCATGGTGATGTTTTTCGACACAAAATTTTGTGCTGAGAATTTCCAGGCTGATTTATTTTACATCATTCGACCCAACATGTAGAGCTTATACCTGCTTAATCAGGATCGTATCACTGTAACAACTTCATGTTTAGTAAGATAAAGTGAGCTTAATTTTACTAATCTTTAAAAGTTTCAAGGGAAACATTTAATAATGCCATGGTGCCATTGTAATGGAATTTTCCCTCCAGTCCATAATAGCGGTGTGTTTATAATATATATATATATATATATATATATTAAAACCTATGGCTATGCCACTCTAATGACTTTTATGTGTATTTCCTC
>QNUK01000127.1:1472500-1475000 GCA_013621035.1 Clarias magur | reverse complement strand
TGAATACAGGGTAAAGCTATATAGATAGTGAGTGAGTTCTGAGCTGTAAAAAGAGATGTAAATAAACCATTATTATTACAACATAAATCTTTAAATTAGACAGCTGTAAAAAACATGGTTATGATCCGTATTTGTTATAATGGAAACCCTGGATTTTGACAGTTATAACCTGTTTTTATAACAACATAAACATGTTAATTATACAGTTATAAACCATAAAAATAAACAATTAAATCTGTATAATATACAGTATAATGGATGCAATACCCATAAAACCAAAAACATTGCTACCGTATTTTTACTGGTAAAATTCTGGCAACCACAGCTGCCAGTTTCTTACCGTAAAATTTACGATTTGTTTTTTACACTGTATTCCAGAGATGTGTATGGCACATCAGCATAAGAAGGGAAGCTCATGAGTCAACGTATCCATCATGCATAGTGGCCATAGCTTGTGAGAAAATGTCTGTGCGAGCGAGAGGAATCATTTACACACACGAACTGGCCACCACATTGTGTGCTGTAATCAAAGCTGAATGAAAATGTTTGTTTTTCTGGCCAGGCAGTGTATTATAAGCTAGAATGTCATAGCATGAATATTTACTCTTACATCTTTTCAACCGTTCATGTTGTACATTTTCAACTTTGCAAGCTGAAAAAAAAAAAAAAAAAAAAAAAAAAAATGTGCTTTTTTTTTTTTAATCTAAAAAAGCTAAAAAATCTTTTGTATCCACAACAACATTCGTCCGCAGCTAGTCATAGCTAGCAGACCATGATAGGAATATATACTGTATCATTAAATAGTTTCCATTTGTCCTGTCATTCATCAAAAATAAATAAATAAAAATTGCAGATGGGTGTGCTTCTTAAATATTTAAAAAATGATCCAGTGTAGCTTAATGTTCAGTGTTGCCAGACATGTAACTGTATTTTGGGGGCAGATTATTGCACATTGAAAATCTGGTTGCAGCTTCCCCAGAACTGAGTGTGCAGTGTAAATAACTACGTCTCCCAAACAAACTGCGACTATTAAAACTATTGTTTTTCTTCCCACATAGGCTACACTGTTCACCGCTAGCTAGCTAGAATGGCTGTCTCATGAGATCTCAGTAAAGATGTGGATTGGCTCATTTACTACAGATCCAGGGTCTGTTTTCTGTGAAATGGGATGACAGAGTATACACTGTGCCGCCATAACCTGACTTTATGCCCTGGGGCTGAGAGGTGTTTTAGGCATCCCAAACACCCCCCCCCCCTTCCCTCCTCCACTTCACCCTAGCCCACCGTGCATGCACCAGCAGAGTCAAAGTAAAAATGTGTAACAGCTATGTTTGTCTACAACACAAAGCCTATTCATTTCTCTCAGGATACTCGCTGCATTCTTGCACCTGTGATACAGAGCTTTATATAAATGATTATTTAAATAATTAACAAACTAAGAAAAACACATAAACTATACAGTACATTGTTATTATATTACATTTATTACACACATATTAAAATGTGTCACAAAAATAGATATGCAAATATTAAGCAAAATTTTTTTTTTTTAATTATGATTGGCTATAAAAATATATTAAAAATATGATAACAAAATGGAATAATAATAATAATAGAAGAAGAAGAAGAATACCTTTTTTATTAATAATTTTATTTAATAATTTTAAATATTTTAATTTTAATATTTAACCTTGAATGAAATAATCACTAATATAACAACAACAACAACAACAACAACAAATAATAATAATAATTATTATTATTATTATTATTATTATTATTACTATTATTATTATTATTAGAATGTTAGTTTTTGTGATAGTAAATTGAGTGTAATTGTAAATAACACTGTAATTGTTTTTATTCATTATATATTAAGTATTTAACTGCAGATAATATAATAATAATATAATAATAATAATAAAATTAATAATAATGCAATATATTAGTATTTAATGCATAATTGTTTAGTACTTTTTAAAACATATTATAAATATAATACAATGAATAATTATTAAATGTTATTTTCAAGTAAAGTATTTTAACCTTAAATAAAACAATGAGAGTAAGAAGAAAAATTTTAAATGTCATACACAATTTGACACTTTTTATGTAGATCTCTAATAATAATAATAATAATAATAATAATAATAATAATAATAATAATAATACATTTTATTTATAATGCACTTTATATTTGAGTTAAATCTCAACGTGCTACAAATTATTTCTACTCAAAAGCTCTAATAAAAAGGTAAGTTTTAGGACCAGATTTAAAGTCATCAACAGTCTGTGGCATCCTCAGACACTCAGGGAGAGCATTCCACAGTCTAGGTGCCGCCGAGCAAAAAGGCCGATCTCCCATGGTATGAAGCTTGGTCTTCGGAGGTTTCAGACGATGACCTGAGACAGAGCGGAGGTTTCGTGAAGATGTATGTGAAGTGATGAGTTCTTTGAGAGAGGGAGGGGCATCACCATAGATGCACTGGTGGGTAAGAAG
>QNUK01000127.1:1352500-1467500 GCA_013621035.1 Clarias magur | reverse complement strand
GGATGCAGAACTTGTTTATTCATTTAAAGAAAAAAAAAAATCAGACAAAGATCAAAACCAGGAAGCATTACCAGGAAACACAGGGAGAACAAAAAGTTACCGGTACCAATATACAGTAGGCTAAAATTTCACAGGTGTTATATACGGAGTATAAATGATTAAACAAATCATTAACTTACAAAAAAAAAAATATCAAATTCAAATAAAATTTTTTGATATGCACTGAAATGCTTTAATGACTGTACTGTAAGTGACCGAAAATAGAAAGATAGAATAGAATAGAATAGAATAGAATGGAGAGATTTCACTACAGTAAAAGGAAATTTGCACTAAAAGAATGGAATTAAATTAAAGATAAAATTTCCAAAGAGAAATAATAATATAATAATAATAATAATAATAATAATAATAATTATACAGAGATATATAAAATATATAAATTACACATAATGTGAAAAATATCTTAAAACAATGTACATACTGTACAGGAGAAAGCTATATGCTATATATATACTAGAATTTAGCCTTTAGGTCCTTTGTACACACAAGTTTCAAGTTTATGAATATGCACAGTAAAGAAAGATGTTCGCTCCTGTACAATGAATTTCTTCCTTTGCTGTCCCCCTAATGAATGCCACTAAAAAAGTAGAAAATAAGCATAAAAATGTCATAAAAATAGTAAAAAATAACTATGGGTATAAAAAGAGTAGGTATATAAAAAAGGATACATATCAACATAAAATTAAGCCAGAATTTGTAACAGCATGAAATGAATATACCCGTAAAAACAGACGTACCTGTAGTTTGCACACAATGATTATGCCAGTTTTTCCTAGCTAGGATGTTTACTAGCATCCTAGCTAAAACAGGAAAATAAAAATCATGCTACCTACAAACATTATTATTAGAGTTACAAACTTTTGTTAGATACAAATGACAGATCATGTATGTTCGATTGCGGAAGTTAGATCACATGTCCAGCATAATTTATCATGTACGTGTCAAGAGTAAAAGTAGCAGCGATGAAGCTGCTAAGTGCCAAGAAATAACAAGTAAGACAAAAGTGAAGATAATTGAGAGAATGGATGAGGTGAAAAGATGGCGTTCTTTTAACATGAATCATTCAACCATCGGCACAATTCTGAAGAACAAGGACAAGATCGTTGAACGTGGTAGTTTTACACTGTGTAGGATATTAATACAATCGGCTATACACAGTGTAAAACTACCACTAGCCGATTGTATTAATATCTTAGTGTCTAGGCAAATAAAATGTTGGACTTATGAACAAATTAGACTTACGAACGAGCTCTCGGAATAGAAATAATTTGTATTTTGGGGACTCTGTGCTCAGCTTTCTCTGTGGCAATGTAAAAAAAAACATTTTTACTTTGTTTAGGAAATTAGTATTTCCCTCACTGGGAGAGAAGTAGGTGCAAATATTAGAAAGTAACTGTATCAATGTTATTCATCTTATACACAGCCAAATCTCTCAATCTATATGGGGACGGTTCTCACTGAAGATAAAGATTTTCCTTTAGAACATGGGCAGTACAGAAAAGGCATTGTGCTAGTTCAGCAGTTACTCCCAAACAGGGCTGCTTCAATTTTACCAGTTTATCAGGTCACTTTAATTTTATCTGCCTAGTTTGGAAAGAAGACTGATTGAGCAATTAGGAATAAAATCCAGGCAGAAATAAAATAGACCAAGATCTGAAATGTCACCAGTGAAATTTGTTTTATAGATGATGGATGGGGAAATGTGGAAAGCTGAGGAAGGAAGCGTTTAATGTGGAACCAAAGAACAGATATGTAGAACTCTTACAGAACTGTTGACGAACCCAATCATGTAAAACATACAGTATACAGAATGTACAAGGTGGCCCAAAGGTCTGTCTTCAAGCAAATGCTGCAAAACTCAATCTTCTCTTCGCACTTTCTCTATGCGAAGAATCCTGTCTTGCGTAAACAAATTTCATTTAATCATCTGTTGTTAGTTTTGGTGTGAAAGAAAAAGAAAAATCAGGTATACAATTAATCAGGATTTTTTCAGGCGTTATTGAGGATGCCAAAGTCATAAGTTCTTAAAATATAAGAAAAACTCCAAAAAACACTCCAATAACAGGATGGCGTTGTGAGCATATAAATGATATAGCTTTAATTTTAAGAGTACAGTGGAACCTCGGATTGCGAGTAACGTGGTTTACGAGTGTTCCACAAACCGAGCAAAGATTTTTAATAATTTTTTTATTCGGAAACCGAGCAAGTATTAGTTTACGAGCATCGAGTATCATGCTTCACACATGCGACTCTTATTTTGACACCGAGCGTCACTCTCTCACCTTCCCCTCCTCTCCCCCCTCCCTCCCCCCACGGCTTCGCAAACACACAGAAACTCTGTGCGCGCGCAATTTGACACTGACACACACACACATGCACCGACGCTTTCTCCCCTTTTCAGTCTCGCTTTTTTTCCATTAAAACGGTGTTTCCGTTGTGTGTGTGTGTGTTTGTTGTGAAACTTAAAAAGTGATTCCGTTAATATACGCTCATGCCAGTCTCAGAGAGATTTCTTTTTTTTCTGTTAAAACGGTGTTTCCGCGCCGTGTGTGTGTGTTTGTTGTGAATCTTAAAAAGTGAGGTGAGTAGAGCGAGGAGGAGTGCTACTGTGTAAAACAAAGCGAGGGAAGGGGCTAATTCCACACACACACACACACACACACACACACGCGCGGAAACACTTATCTGTCAGGATTTATTTGTACTTTTTTTAAAGGTAAAGTGCAGATTAATTTGTTTTATTTTCATTTTATAGATTGTATTAATTATTTTTCTGTATTTATTTTTGGGGGCTGTGGAACGAATAATTTGAGTTTTTTATTATTTCTTATGGGAAATGATGACTTGGTTTACGAGTGTTTTGGGATACGAGCCCACTTCCAGAACGAATTATGCTCGTAATCAAAGGTTCCACTGTATATCGTTTATGGTCATAATAGGTTTTTCAGGCTAAAGTGTCAGTATTACAGTCCCTGTTAGATTTTTTGTTTTTCCAAACACTTAGACACTTAGGACTGCTTGTACGTTGCCACCCAGAAGAGAGTGGAGGAGTCGCCTCTGGCCCTTTTGTTGCAGATCTAAAGCTCCATCTGGATTTCTGTAAAGCTGCTCTGTGATAGTATCTATTGTTACAAATGAATTGAATTAAATCGTTAAAGCCGGGCGCTTTACATCTGGACCGAGGACACGTTTGCGCTTCACCTTTAATCACATCCACGTTTAAGGTTTAAAACTTCCAAGCCAAACTCTAAAGCAAAGTGTTCCTCGGGTTCCTCGTCCCATCCTCCAGACTCCGTGCTATGCTGTCAGACTTAACATTTCCTCAGACCCTTTATTTAATTAGAGTGATTTAATGTGTTAGAAAAAAAAAAATGTCCACAGAGACTCCAGGCGCACTTCCAGGCCCTATGCGCGCGCGCTCTTCATAGCACGACTGCGTCTTCTTGCGGCTCTAGACACCAGGTGACTTGCGGCGGCGGCGGCGGAGGTGAGAAGGGCTCGGCCTGGAAACACAGGATGATAGCCTGCCGAGAGAGCCGAGTAACGGCCCGGTCGTGATTAGCGCCCGTCTGTAATGCTCACACGTTGACGAGACACCTCTTCTACTGCCGCTGGTAACAAATGCAGGTGTTTAATTTAGAAATTAAGAGGGTGTGAAAGTTCATAAGTATGCTAATGCTTAGAGGACTGGATGGAGAAGTGAAGAAAAAAATAATAAAATAATAATAAAAAAAAAAAAAAGAAAAAAGAAAAGAAAAGAAAAAGGTCTGGGATATTTGTAAAGCTAGAAAAAGAATAATCGTGTTAAAGGAGGTGAGAAAAGGGACATCATTAGCATGCGAACCGAGCGCGACTTTAGCACTTTTTGCAGGAATATTAATAAAATCACTGTATTTAGCATCACGACGCTCAGGGCGAGCGTCCAGGTTTCAAAGTCTCGGGTCTCCGATATGGCCGGAGACTGTTTCATCTGTCGGCCTGCACATCTGTTGAAGTTACTGCAGAATTTAGAAGTAAATACTGTAGCTAGCGAAGCATCTTTGATAGCATTAGTAATTAACTACAGTATACAATATGCTCTGAAAAACATATGTGGGGTGTTCAAATCAAAAGTCCAGGAACTTTTTATTCGTTTATTTCTCTATATAATCCCCCGCTACGCTAATGAACATATCCCAAGTGCTTCACTAGTGCACTAGTGGTACTAACACGCTCTCGCTCTAACACGCTGGCCTCCCAGGATTCCCTTCGATGGCGCAATTCGTGGAAATCATTTGATCGAGGATTAGGACTGTACAGGGGACCTGGTAGTCAGTCCCAGCCAAGTTCCTGTGATTAGTCCTCAGTTCCCTCGGACAGGGTTCTGCGTCTGTTCTGCGATAAGTTGTCCGCAGATTTTCAAGGTTGCTAAACGTTAACGAGAACGACTGCAGTGAGCTGCATCACAGTACATTGTTCTTTAAAACGTTCGCACCATTCAAATGCTTTGCTGTACTGTACTGCGCCATAATACCAATCGCCTTCAATCACCAGAAACCTAATCACCAGTCCCGGTTTGACTCGAACGTCCCTGGTATAACGCTCTTATTATCTGCATGACACAATACCATGCCTCCTTGAGATATAAAATGCTTTTTTTTTTTTTTTTACACATTTTTCACATTATCCAAGGCATGCTCACAGTATCTGGTCACAAGCTCGCAGACTAATTAAGCAGCAGGTCATTTGGATCGAAGAGTCAGCGGCGGATTCACCAGGTGCCCCGCGTGCGTCAGCGCTATCGACTAGGGCTTGGCCTGCTTTCCGAACTCGGCCCGCTCCGTCACTTAATCCGATCCTGGCGAAGGAAAGTGTGGGATCTGGCAAGTGTTTGTCCATAAATAAAGAGAGGGCTCTACAAAAGAATGTGTTAATTACTAATTATACAGGGAACGGAGCGGAGCAAGCGGACGGGCGCTGGAAAGCGAGCAGAGACACCGCCGCCAACGGAGGGGCGAAAAGAAACACCGAAATCAAACATCGCAATCAGTGGAACCATTAAGACTGATGACGATCTGGCAGGACGGGGAACGTGTAACATCACGCTGAAAGGTCATACCAGTGAGACGGGGACGGAAAATATTTCCGCTCCGCTTTAACCTCAGCTTCGTTCGATGACCTGATTCAATCTCATTACCTTCCTTTTCCTTTTTTTTTTTTTTTCTTTCTTTCTTTTTTTTTCCTGATTCACTTTACAAAAAAACAAAAAAAAAGTAAGTTTTAGCAGGATGCAGAGTAAGCGAGGGGTGTGCAGTGATTATGCCGAAATACTGTAGAAATAAAGTAAGAAAATATACACAGTATCTATATATATATTTAATAAATAAGGTTTTTTTTTTTTTTTTTTTCCCCTCACTGTGTGGCCCATTAACAATGGAGGAAAGGAGTTCTTGTTGGAATTAAACTTTAAGCACTTAGTGACACTTGGAGGAAATTTAGGATGCCCTCTTTTTTTTTTTTTCCCAAAGAAAAAGAATGAAATAATAGATTTGCGGCTGGCATCCCGGCTGCCTGCAACTTTGCCGGGCTCATCATTAAAGCTGGCATCTGCAGGTCTGTGGGAAACACGGCGCGGCCCCTCAGAGCGACGCCGGCTCCTGCATCTGTCCCCGCTGCCTGTCTCCTGAGCCTTTCGCTCACTGATGTTAAAAGAAATCTTTATTGTCAGTCACATATCCTATTCACTTTGTTCACCTGCACTGACAGGCCTGGGCTGTGCTCGTGTGTCTCCCTGTGTGTGTGTGTGTGTGTGTGTGTGTGTGTGTGTGTGTGTGTGTGTGTGTGTGTGTGTGTGTGAAAGAGAGAGAAAGTGTTTTGCAGGTTGTGTGTATATGTGTGCGAGTGTGTATACGCGTCTTTGCCCCCTTCCTTTTTCCGAATCGTGGCATCTCGGAGTTTCTAAACGCTTCCTCATTAGTCTAAATCTGTTTGAAATCTCCAAGTGAGAGGTTGATAATGAAGTGGAAGAAGCAGTGGCCGTCTCTTAAGCCGTGACAGGTGGAGAGATGGAGGAGGCAGAACTCGGTGATGGGGGGAGGACACAGGAGGAGGAAGAAGATCTCGCGTGTGTGTGTGTGTGTGTGTGGTTGGATGGTTGGATGGTTGGTGGACTTGTGGATTCCTTGCACAGCGCAGCGTTTCACAGTGAGACTCTCACCGCCGCTTCTCCTGATGCTTACCGCTTCCCTTCATCTGCATCCGTGCAGCGCGTTTGCATGCGCGCCTGACAGTTAGCTGAATTATTTAGCTAGCCGGCGCCGGTGTTTACTCTGCTGTTCATTACGCACCCGTGTGTCTGTTAATGAGGTCAATCATTCGAGGCTGACTCCTGAAACGCTACCTAACGAGCATTTCGGCACACGCGGACGAGAGCCGGTCTGTGCGAAAGCACTTCACTTGACTCGCGCGCATTAATGCCGAGCACACGAGCCTGGTTTTGTGGCATTAAGACGATTCCTTTTAATATTCCTGGTCATAATTGATCAGATTTTTTTTCTCCCCACGAAAGAACCCGAACGTATCTGTTTCATCAATTTAGCAGCAGAGTCTGTCTGAGTTAGCAGGGTTGCCAGGTCTGCATCACAAAACCGGGCCAGTAATGAGTTCATTACCAGGAATCTCAGACTCAATAAGCACCAGACGTACTGTAAAAAATTTAAACAGGCCTCGATTCGTTAATGTGTGAAAATGATATATACACCGCATGGTTCCATGTCAATGATTTTAGCTGAAGGCAGCTCATCAGACTGCGTTAACTTTCTGATTTGATTAGCAGAGCGGTACAAAACAGAATCTTAAAAAAAAAAAAAAAAAAAAAACCTGGATACAGAAGTAGGTGTTAATTTTCCCAGCAGAGAATTTCTACTCTAAACTACTACGTAGTGTGATGTCTAGCTTTAAAATCGCACCTCGTGATCCCAGAAGCACTCGGTCACAATGTGAGTATCTGGAACACGGCCGAGCCATCGGGGAAGAAGAAGCAACTCCACAGCTGTGATGTACTGGTCATTCAGTACTGTACATTCAGGTGGTCATGTGACTTCATTTTATTGCCACATCACGTTGCCGAGTCTCGACCTGAGCGACTGAAGCGACCCCAGATCATAACACTGTCTCCAGAGGCTCGTACAGTGGACGCTATGCATGATGGGAGCATCGCTTCATACGCTTCCCTTCATCTCACCCTGACACGCCCATCACTCTGCCATAGGCTCAATCTGGACTCGTCCTCCAAAGTCCAATCTTTATGCCGCCCAGCAAAAAGAAACCTTTTGTTCTGATGAGTCTCACTAACAAGTGGTTTTACTTACGAACACACTGCTGTTTAGCTTCAGTTCTCGTGAGTTCTCATGACACTGTGCGAGTGTGTGAGTGTGTGTGTGTGTGTGTGTGTGTATGGAAATGCTCTCACTTTCACTATCAAACGTAGCTCTGGTTTTTCACCATGCACCTTCGACCAAATGTATCAAATCAGTTTTCATGATTGTATTTTCTACCACAAATCTTCCAGCCATTCCACCGTTCCAGTAACTTCAAATCTCCTTAGTTGTTTTCTTTGCTTGATGATAACTTAACCCTTGTAAAATGGTCCTTTTTCTTATCCAGTGAGTGTAGATACTGTACTAAATCTATGGTTAAATCCCACCATGTGCACTAAACTACTAAATAATATGCTCTAATACAGGTTAAAGCACAACAGGTTAAAGCAGGAAAATCATAGCAGTTGTTTACATTTTTTGTCTGTACAAACAAACAAACAAAAAACAAATTCGACTGTATGTATTGGCCAAGGCTTAAACAAGCCAATTAGATGTTTTACTCTATTGTGTAAAACATCTAATATTATAAGGAGATCCCCTTCCCCGGCTTGTTGCTCAACTCTGCCTTTCTCTGGAGGTGCGTGGTTTAAAAGCAGCTCATTTACATAGAAACTGAAATGGCACATTTGACGGAGGAGTGAAACAGAGGTACGAAAAAAAAAAAAAAATCAATTAGGGTTTTGCAGCTGGAGCATTAACACGCTCACACTTTGCAGGTGCTCTACGATTTTAAGGTTAAGGTGTCGGGGGAAAAAAAAAGAAAGAAAAAAAAAGAGACCTTTAAGACATGTGATGTCACAGAGTTGAGTTGAGCAACAACCATCAAGTATTTCAGTTCAGCTCGCTCTTGTGAATTTGGGAATCATCACACTTTTTCACATATTGTAAATATTGTAAATATACGAGACATGACAGTGATGTATATCGTCTGCCATGTCATCAGCTATATGTTTTTGTATGGTGGGAAAATCGTACAGGCCCTGGCTTGAAAAACTCTCCACCACCACCACCACCTCTGGTCGCGACCTTCTGATTAAATTTCACTCCAAAGTTTAATGAAATTGTTTATTTCATCCGGCGCAGGATCAGCCCGAGCTTGGCGGTATTTTGACAACCCTAGCCGGAAAGTGGTTTTAAAGCGTCGGCGACTCAGACGGCAAATCCGACTCCTTTCCGGAATTTGTGGCGAAACGAAATTTTCCGAATGCAATCAGGTTTAAGTCTCGCGACCTCGGAACCGAGGGCAGATAAAGGACGGCGTGTGATGGGAGAAAGTGACAGAGGAAGCTTTAAGCTGTTAATCACGCTCGCCGATTCACCGCTTGGCATCTCGCCTATCGCTCACGTTTCCAGAGGGAGAGATAAGAGTTTACGCTCAGACGGATTGATTATCTGCCGAATAAACAAATACGCCGCGCTCCTTTATTAAACCGTGACCAAATCTGTTTATTTCAATTTTGAGAAGGGAAAAAAAAAAATATATATATATATATATTTATCACCGCATCAAAAAGTTTGCAGGTGCACAAGGATGATCGCTGCGTGATTATTAAGCTACTTATGGTGCGCGTGCGACGGGGTCGACGAGGGAGGGGCGTCGCCTCGCGCGTTTTTGTTTACTGTTCAGCGATCTGAAAGTCGTACGCAGAGAAACACGCGGGGGCATGTTGACTTTTCGCAGAGGGGTCGAGCTCATTTTGTGCTTCAATAGCTGGGAACTGGAACGCGTCACGTCGTTTACGTTTGCATGAGTACAGGCGCAGGTGAGAATGAGACAATAAGCGTGGAGCTTTTATCATCGCAAGAGGTGATGGAGAGGATTCGGATTATTTTATTCGTCTTAAGTTAGAGCTGCTAAGAAATTATCCGGAGAAGCTACAGTAATAATCAAAATAAATAAATAAATACATAAATAGGGTAGTAATTGTCATTCTGCACGGCCCCGGTGCTCACATAATGCAGCCCACTTCAGGTCCTTCCCATCTTATGCAAAGTGACTCGCAGCTGAAGGCCGGCATCAGAAGGAGGCAGCGATATTAAAAAAAAAAAAAAAAAAAAAGAAGAAGAAGAAGGAGAAAAAAAAAAGGCCCCTGATGGATGCGACAATAGCGTCGGCTTTCATCATCGCTCCGTGCGACTGTGTCAAGTCCCCGTGTAGCCTTCATTGTGCATGCATAGTAAATGACTATTTACCTGCCAATGCGTCTGATAAGTCATGTCGCATCCTCGATGCCCCCCCTGGCCTAGCACTCGCCCAACCTCCTCCCGCCCCCGCTCTATCCTTTCGTCTCAGACCCCGGCTACTGCGTTCTCTCCTCTTCTTCTGCCCACAATCACACGCTGATGAGCTCGCGCTCATCTCCACCGGCTCTTCGCCAAGAGAATTTGTAAGATTGCATTTTTCCACAGGTGCCATTCTCCGGGGTTTATCTTTGATTGCCTTCTTTCCATTTCCTCTTCACCTTCTTGCGCTCTTCCTCCTCCTCCTCCTCCTCCTCCTCGTCCTCCTCCGTCGTCTTCCTCGTTCTCCGGCGCTCCGGCGTCTGCCTCGCGCGAACCCCCGCTGGGGTTTCGGATTGCGGTCGCTCTGTTTATGCAACCCCTTGTTTTGAAGTGACAGGCCAGGATAGATATGCAATATTAAAGAGGGGCCTTATGAATTTTTGACATCTAATTAGTAGCTTCACGGTTAACATGTTGCGGCTTGGGAGGGCAGGCTTATCGACGCGGCCGTCTGAAGTGCCGGCAGTAGGTGCCTGCCATCTCCAATGTATTCTTCTTTAATGTAAGTAGTAATCATCACTCTAAGGTTAATTAATGGCCCTCGGTAGCCGCCGTTTTCGCAGCTAATCGGCTCACCGCTGCACCAATTAGGCTCTCCACCCCGCCACACCCCCCCCACCCCCCACCCCACCCCTCCTCTCTCTTCAAATGTTAATAATGCTCTTTCAGGGCTTCAATGTGCCGGCAAACGTACAATAGAGCAGCACACTGGAGACATTGTTCGACATCTCAGAGCTCACGCGTTCAGAAATCTTCTCCAACAGGCGCGCACATTTAAACCTTTTTTTTCTTTTCTTCTTCTTTTTTTAAAAAAAAAAAAAAAGAAAAAAAAGAAATCCTTGTTTTCAAACACTATGGATTTTATACTGTGGCAACTGATGATGCCACCGACTCCTTGCAATGACTTCCAGCTTTCCACTCTTCTGCCCTTCCACCACTGCCCTCCCTCCACACCCTTTTGTTCATATCTGATTCCCGAAGACGAGCGAACACAATAGGTGTCTTCTCCTTAATAGTCTGAGCATATGCAGAGTGCAGACGAGAACGCGGCGGGACAATGCGAGAGCCCTCGCCGCCGCTTGTAATCAGACACCGATAGAGGAGGAACGAGAGATGCGTGGATAAGATGACGATCTCTCGCTTCCTTTCATGTAAAGATCTGCCTGCGTATCTACATCTACATCGCGAACGCCACATCCTAATCACTGCAGAATGGCTGCTCAGGGAGCAGCACGCTTGCGGCTTAGAGGTGGAACTAGATCAGAAGCCGACCGTCTTTTAATCTGAGATTCATTGCTGAGGTTTTAGTCTGATGATAGTCTGGAGGTCTTCATTAAAATCTTGCAGGGTAAAGGCTGGATGGTCAGAGTTATTGCTTGGTATTTACAAGCAATAGTAAAGAAAAAACTTGCTAGCGTTCTGTATTGACTTTTATTTGTCTAAAATGGTCATGCATTATGAAGCACATGCTATCACATTTTCCACAAACGTATTTGTGTGTCTGTGTTAATATCTATCTATCTATGTATCTAGAATTTATTTTAATTAACTTATAGAATTTCGTATTGCCTATAGCTTTCATATTGCCTTATTAAAAAAAAGTGTGCACCGCTGTCTTCATTTCTTCACCAGAAGTCAATCCTTAATCCTTAGTAAGGCTGCTTTCAGGGGACCAAACAGGTGAAAGTCTGTGAGTGAGATCAGGACTAGAGGGAGGACCCGTTAACACCTCAAGACAAAGTTTTGACAGTGTGTGCAGAAGTGTGCGGATGTCACGCGTGATCATTTCACTGTAACGAGCATCGTTGATTGTCGCACCTTAGTCCTGATAACGTACCAACACTGGCCCTTGGGAATCCCAGAACACCATAGGCATTGAGGAATTTTCCAGCTGATGGTCGACGTTTGAGCTATTTTCATCACCAGTGATGAAACTTTTACCTTTCTTGACCTTCCTTAGAGTACTGCTCCAAAATTTGGTTGAAAATTTCGTGCAAATCACTCGCGGGGGCGTCCATTTTTTGCCCGCATTGCAGTTACAAATGCACCGATGGAACACGTTCACACCTGCACAGCGGTGACTGGGGAGACAGTAGCCTCGAACAGAAAGCGCTGATTCGACAGTGCAGCAGAAATTTCACATAACTGGAGTGTGGCGCATTTTTGACTCTCGCTATGTACTGTACCGTATATATAGAACACAACCTGCACTTACTGTACTATTATAAACACCCGGAAGTTGAATATTTCCCTCAAAAAACGAAAAAAACTATTTTATTCCACTTACATCTCAGCAGTTTAAGCAATACACTACTAAATTCTTTATTAAGACCGTTCCGGGAATCTCACTGGAGACTCCTTCCCATTGAAAAAAAGAAAAGAAAATCAGTGTGGATCTGTGACTCGTCTGCATGTCGCACAACCCTGTGATTGTCCGATAACGGAGTTATTGTTGCAGAAAATCGATCACCGGTCAGAATTAAGAATTTAGCATTTGGAATCTTCTGGAAAAAAAAAAAAAAGAAACATTTCCGTAAGTCACGAGTCGAAGCACGGCGCGAGACTCCGAGCAGGCCACCGAATTAGCGGTTCCGACATCTACAGAATGAAAACGATCAGTTAGCTGATTATCCCATCGAGAGCCTTGATTCGATAATCAGCGTCGCCATTAATCACCTTTTTATCTGCTAATCAGACGCTCCTTATTATAAAACCCGAGAGAAGGCCGAGCGCTGCCGTGTTTTTCAATCTCGTCTGATTTCTTTCATCTTCTAGTCGTCCTGGCTTATTGGTTCCCTAATCAATATGGAGGATAAACCAGTGGTATAGACCCAAGCTACCGGTCTATTAAGCGGACGCCAGTCTATCATGTTTATGGACTGAGGTATTTTTCTTGATTTCACTGCTCTTTTCTCAGCCATCACAGAACCGCTATACCGTTTTTAAACCTCAGGAATAAAATCTGCTTAGTTTATACTCGGGAACAGTGTTACTCGGATCTCGGTACTGCGCGTTTGCTTGCGCATATCTCTGGTACACCTGAACTATTTATATCTCTTCCATTAAAAAAAAAAAAAGAAAAGAAAAAAAGTCTAGTAGATTCATAGTTGATTCACTTTCAATATTATATATTTTTTTCACACTATTGGACTTTAGCGGCGCAACGATTTCCTTCTCGCCTGTACAGTAAAGCACAGAAATAGAAACAGCGCGATATTAATAACAAATATCTGTCCCTCTGTCTTGTTTATTTCCCTAAAGCATTTCAGAGTATTTTACTGAACTGAATAACATGCTTTAAGATTAATAACGGAATATAAACCCGAGTTAAAGTCGACGCGATAAGCGAAAAGGAAAGAATAGAAATAATGGGTTGATTATTTCTCGCGCAGGCCGTAATCTTCTCTCTCTCTCTCTCTCTCTCTCTCTCTCTCTCTCTCTGTCTCTCTCTTTCTCCATGGACCCGGATCTACGAAGTGAAGCGCCGACTCTGAAAGGCGGAAAGTAAAGTGTTCCTGCATTCGACGCCTTGAATCCAAAATCATCCCTTCTTCCTAAACGCTCACCTCGTTCTCCCGAGCCTGCCACTTTCCCGACATAAAACGCTTTTCATTTATTTATTTTTTTATTTTTCATTTAGAATCAATTGACCTGACAGAATGGTGGGCAATTAAGTGATTTTTGTAATGGTCCTAGGGTAATTTGCTCAGGCTTGTCAGCTGTATTTTATGAACTTACCCCGGCGCGCCCGTCTCTCTCTGTGGCGCATAATAGCTGGTAATTTCAAAATCTTTATCCTCTGTTTCCCTCTCAATAAATTGAAATTACAGGAAGTTGTTGGAGAAGCTTAAATTTCCCTCTTTTTGTGCCATTCTTGTTATTCCGTAATTGACAGTAAAGGGAGTCTTTGTACTTAGGCAACCATAACATAATCATGGCTAATGTGTAAACTCTGTCACTTAGTAAGCAAAGAAACGCAGCCTCCAGGGTTCGGGCGAGAAATACGGGAAGAAGTTTCTGCTGCATAGCTAATTGTGGGTATCATTGCTTTGACGTCATTTGGCTAAACTTTCTTCGTTCTCGAACTCCGTGTGTTAAAATTGGCTGCACCGCAGTTCGACTAAAACTAAATATGCGAAGAGTTTTGTGCCAGTATTTCTTTCTTTCTTTCTTTCTTTATTTATTTATTCAACTTTTTTTTGTTTTGTTTTGTTTTGTTTTCCGCTTCGTATGGAAGGACAAACGTCTCCGTCGACGGCGCTCGCTCAAATCAAATTAAGATCATGATGCATGTCCCGCGCCGGCGCTGTCATTAGGGATGTTGAGCGAAATACCTTTAGCCGTCTTCTAGCTGCCACCCCTCCATCACCTAATGTTTTTCAGCTCGTCGTCTCGGCTTGTAATAACTCCAGCTGCACATCTGCTTTGCGCCATAACACTTCACTAATTCTTCCCTCATTTCAGCGTGCATCATTCGCTCCTAACACAATCTACATGTATTAGCCGGTAATGACTTAGCGGTTAAGAGCGAATAGATGCCGAGGGAGCCGCAGGCAGGCGCTTTTTCTTCGCCTCAAGCTCCGTTAGATGAATCAGGACGTAAGAGAGAGGATGAAAGGCTTATCAATCAGAATAAACGTTACGTCTGCTTTCGGAATGCGACTTTATCCCTGAGGGACGGCGCTCGATCGCGAGTAAATATTTGCCTTCCTTTATAATTAACGTTAGAGATGATGTTCATCCCAAATCTGGAATTTCATCGTGAGGTTGTGAAATAAAGAGTTCCAGCATGTTCGACTGGAAGACCTTCAAGTTTACTGGACGTAACAAGTCTCAGCGTCTCGAGTTTTGTCATAAACACCAATAAAACAAGGAATGCAACACTGCTGGGTGTTCCGGTTTAGGAAAATAATCAACGACATGGCAGAGCGATGCAAGGAGTTTCTGTGCTCACGCTGAAGCTGATTGTTTTCCCGTAACAGCATTTACGTCATCTTCTGTCTCTTTTATCCAACGATTACATTAGCGGAAAATCATTGGGCAATGAAATATTTTATATGTAATTGTTTGATTATTTCTTTGGTGGAAGAGGAACGACATTGCTGTTGTAAGAAAATAAAGAAAGATGGGATGGTTTCCTGCGACTTGACGTGAATTCCAGTGTATTTTTTTTACCTCCTCAAAGCTTCTCTGTACCAACATGATGCTGTATGTTTGTTTTCTCACTATCTTATTTATGATTCTTCATTAATAAATCGATTGCTTCGTGGTTACTTACAAAGTTTCGGAAGTTTTTGTAAAAGAGTTAGTTCTTGTTATTCCCTTAAAAAACAACTGTTTTAAACCTGCAACAGTATTCATTAATGTTTTTTTTTTTTAAATCTGATCTAAAAAAAGAAACTTATCATATCAAAGATTATATGTTTGTATTTGTTAACTGAAAACACAAAACAAAAAAGTCAATTTGATTCATTATATGTCTTGAGTCCAGCATCCACCATGTGTCCAAGTAGCTGGTGGAAATGATGACGTTTTCGAACGGACCCATTAATAAGCTAAATCTCATAGCTAACGTTCCTCTCTCTCCCGCCATTAAAATCCAAGCCTTTCCCCCCTACGACTGTCCCATGCGATCATTTCCGTTTATTATCTCATATTAGGAAGCAGCACCATGCTTCCACTTTTAATGGCTTTCCTTGCTGTGCTAAATCTGCTTTGAAATGGCATCCACTAACAATCAGACGCCCATTAAAGACCCCACTGACACATCCATCGCCGAGGACGTGATTTTCTTCCCGGATAATTTTGATGAGAATTTTGGAAGCCCTAATTTGTTTAAATTAAAACGCCCCAAAAAAGTATTATGTTTCGTCGGGTGAATGAAATGAGCATGGAAATAAAAATGTTTAATTGAGATTATTATTTGTGTAAAAAAAAAAAAAAAAAAGGGGGGGGGGGGGGGGGGTTATGGATGAAAGTACGCTCATATCCCATAATCATGCATGAACAAACTTTTTTTTTTCCACCCACTAACTAATAGAAGGATCAAATCAGAGGGTTTAATAAAGTGAGTTAAAAATGTAACATTCACAATTTATTCACGTAGTCCAAGTGGCTGATATTTATCTGGTAGAAAATTAGTTTATTCATTATTAGATCAATATACTTAGTAAAGTTAAAATGGCGCTAGATAAAATGGTTGGTAATTGTTTAAATCCAATACGTATTGCATAACATTCATTTTAGCTTTTTTTTTTTTATTTTATTATAATTTTTTTTTTTTACAAAGGGTGCCAATAGTTTTGGATCAGATATATATGAATACATGTAATATAATATACATATACATATAGAGCTTCTTATATGGTGCATTTAGCATGTAATAACTAAATGAATAAACTCATAAAGAAAAGTGTTAAAAATCAGCTGCAAAACTATTGGCACTCATTACCAGAACTGTATTTAAAAAATAAATAAATAAATAAAAAAAAACAGTGTACATGCGCTCATTGGCCACTTCATTAGGTACACCAGCTTGTTATTGTAAGTGTATAATCAGCTAATCACATGAGAGCAATAAAAATGTAGGTATGGTCAAGACGATCTGCTGAAGTTCAAACTCCAGAATGGTTCGAGTTGATAGAAAGGCAACAGTAACTCAAATAACTTCTTGCTACTGTATAACCAAGCTATGCTGAAGAGCATCTCTGAACACAGAACTCATCAAACCTTGAAGCAGATGGACCACAGCAGCAAAAGACCGCGCGGGGTGCCGTTTCTGTCAGCGAAGAATGAGGAACTGAGGCTACAACTTGCATGGGCCTCACCAGACTTGGACAACAGGAGATTGGAAAAACATTGCCTGGTCGGATGAGTCTCTCAGATTTCTGCTGCAACGTTCAGAATCTGGCATAAACAGCATGAAGGCATGGATCCATCCTGCCTTGTATCAATGATGATGGTGTGATGTTTGGGGGATAGTTTTTTTTTTTTTTTTTGGCACACTTTGGGCCTCTAAGTACCAACTGAGCCCCACAGCCAACCCGAGTATTGTTGCTGATCATCCCCTTTATAACCACAAGACGACATGCCATGTCTCAAAGCGAAAATCATCTCCAAGTGGGTTCTTGAACCAGACATGACAATGAGGTCACTGTACTCAAATGGTGACAGAGTCACAGGATCTCAATTCAATAGAGCACGTTTGGGATGTGGTGGGATGGAAGATTGGGAGACAACCTGACAAATCTGCAGCAATTATATAGTGTTCATATACAGTATGCTTAAGTGCGACTTTATTTCTCTATTCACCGTAGTTATTGAATACTTCATATCAGTTAATGAGTACAAATACAACACAGTACGTGACTTTACGTGGGTTGGCTCAAAATTTGGTCAAATGCAAATTATTTGTTAGCATATCTGTTGCTTTTTACGAAGGGTGCCAAAATTTATTAACCTGCTTGTATTTATATACAAATATACACAACGTTGTTGGTTTATCAGTTGCTGTATGAGTAGAGTGCATATACAGATGAACTGTGAACTATATGTCTATATGTCCGTATACTATGTATGCCAGCTCATAATTATTGGACCCCCTTAATCAATTATACTGTATATAACATGAGCTGCATGTGCAATGTGTGGTTACGTAGTAGTAACTATTATAATGCACTTTTAAACATTGACCATTCGGCGTGAAATTGTAGGAGAAGGAAGACAAAGAGATTTTGTCACACTTAACTTGCAACTGCAGCTCCCACAACGCCACTCCTTTGCCCAGACACCTTTTTCATACACGAGTGAACCATTCATATTCCATCTGTTCCAGCTCTCACTCTTTGGGGAGCCTGTCAATCTCAGGAAATCATGTGACACCGGAAAGGGAGGGAGCGAGGGGGGGGGGGGGGGGGAAGCGTGCCGGTGTTACGCAGCTCGCCACCCCTGCGTCGCTCCTGGGACCTTCTCGAGCATTTAGATCTATAGGTGGAGAGTTAGAGAGGAAAAATAGTGAGCGAGAGAGACAGAGAGAGAGAGAGAGAGAGAGAGGTAGAGCACTGAGCGCTGCTGCTGTTGCTGCCACCGCTGCTGCATGACCAGGAGGCTCAAGCGAGGCGACACATCTGTCACTGTATTAACTTTCTGTTCCCCAGGAGCCTCGTGTCAGTGTTCAGCCCCTGTGTGTTTCCACTTGTACACTCGCAATGTCGGATGGAACACAACAGCCAACTATTGTGGGCTGGAGAACACCTGTTGTCTGCGGACACGCAAACACACACCTCGGCGAGCTTACCTTCATTGTAGTCATATGTTTTAAAAGTTTCTTCTATACCGCTTAATACTGTATGCAGGGTCACACGGAGCCTGGAGCCTGTCCCAGGAGACTTAGGGCATAAGGCAGGGTACACCCTGGACAGGGTGCCAATTCATTGCAGGGCACAATGTAAAAGCTGCACAAAGATATTTGGACATTTGGAGGATGCAGGATGGCTGCTTGGTAATATTTGCCAAATTTTGCCTATATTAGCCAGCGGCAAGAGGAATCATAAATGAAGATTAAGTGACAGTTAATGTCTATTTATATCATATTTTACTTTATTTACAATATGATCATAGTGTTGGAAATGGGTAATATTTCAGAATGGCTGGAACAGATTATCTGCATTTACATTATTTCCTATAGGGAAAATGTGTTTGAAAGTTTTGCCTTAAGAACTCGCCTCCGCTTATCTGACAAGCTGTTAATTGTTTTGTTTTTTTTTAGGCTGGTGTGAGTCACCAGGCGTCACCCGATATAACATGATCACGATACCCAGGTACCGATTCAGTTTGTATTGTGATTCTGTTAGTAACACGATTTAATAAACGTCCTAATTGTTTTTTTTCTTATTGCAATTCGAAACTAACTATTTGCTCCTACAGCACAGAATGAGTTTAGAACACGCCACCTGTAGGATTATAAAGGAACTGTAATACTTTACCACCTCAAATATGATCATATGGTGCCAGACAGAAATTTAATTCCAAGTTCTTTCTTTATTTTTAGTTCTTCTTACACTGTAATACAATGTCGAAGGTGTCCAAAATATGCAATAATCTCCTTTGAACACCTGATATTGCGATGTGTCTGCTATAAAGCCTTCATAGCGGCTCTAATCTGAGGTGCTGTTTGTTATTTGGTGATTTCTGAGGCTGGGTTTTTCTGAAGCTACGTTTTGGTCTCCGGTTCTTTTTGTTTGGCTTCATTGGGGGGTGCTATTACTTTTGGACTTGACTTAATCCTCTATGATGCAAATGCACATAAATCACACATCTTCTACATTTGAATATTGGTGGAAAATTGAAACGTATTACGCAGAATTATTGGCACCCCACATTTGGCAGAACCGTTGCGGTGACAAAATAAATAATTAAATAAATACATCTTAAAAGTCATTTAACTCTCCTCATTGCATCTCCTGTGAGATTATGGTCACTTCATCGTTGTCGATTCTCACCATCTCAAATCACTTACCGTGTCCCTGGATGACCTAATAAATTGTACCACAGGTGGAATTTGACCATACGCCTGGACCTTGGGGACTCGTTTTCCACCCCCGTGCTCAGGGGCGTCCAATTTCTGGCCCCTGGTAACTGACCCAGGAGTCTTGCCTTGCAATATGGTGCTGATTACAAGAGCTTAAACGAAAATAGCCCCCGAGGCCCCGATGGAGAACTTTGTGCCACTGTTGCTTATGTTGTTGTGTTTTGAAAGCCTTGGTCTCTCTCTCTCTCTCTCTCTCTCTCTCTCTCTCTCTCTCTCTCTCTCTCACTCAGACACACACACACACACACTGTATGTGAGGCCTGCAGGGCATTAAGATGCCCATGAATTAATGAAGAACACAGAGGTAATTAAAAGTGGTAGTGGCGAGCTCCTCTGGGCTTTTAGAGGGACAGGAGGTGTGCATGGGGCCCTTCCTCGCCTGCAGGTTGCTACGTGAGCTCCGGGCTTGATTGGCCCGCTGGGTGAAGGTGCAGATTGGAGCACGGCCTCACCTGTGGCCCAGGAAACCCTCACAGGGCCGTCCCCAGGCGGCCGGGTCACACGGCCTGCTCTAAACAACCCCCCCGCCGGCCGGCAAGGGCGAAAAACAAGGGCAGGATGCAGGGAGCGGCGGGAGCACTTCCCAGGATTATTGCACCACGCTGGCCTGTTTACGCTGAGCCGTGACGGACAGCCGGCGCCTGCCCTTTTACAGGATTTACCTCTCGCTGGCCACTTAAACTGATCTTGGACACCCAGGCTTTTTAAAACTCGCGTCAGAGTCATAAAGTTTAAGAATTCACTTATAGTTTGCAAAGAATTGTTATTGAAATGTCATGGGAACATCAAAAGAAGCAGAAGTCTGGGATAAAGTTTGCAGTACGTTTTTCTGCTAATGTTAACTTAAATGGAAGCCTAAATGTCTATGTTGAGAAATTAATTTACATGAAACAAAATCATGACTTTCATCCATAACAAAGTACAAATATATTCTAAATGTGTAAATTAAATGTGTAAATTAGAAACATATTTTAATGCTGTATATGTATATATATATATAATTTACACATTTAAATTAAAAAGATAATAATAATATATTGTGAATATATATTATGAATATATTATAGCCTGAAAACAGGATATATATATATATATATATATATATATATATATATATATATATATATATATATATATACACACATGAAAAAAAAAAAGTAAATATATATTCACACATTATATATATAATGTATGAATATATATATATTTTTTTTTTTTCACATTAAAAAATGTAAAAAATATATATATATATATATATATATATATATATATATATTTATTATTTTTTTTTTTTTAATGTGAAAATTACAGATTAATTACAATTAAATGTACTCATATATAAACTATCGTATGTTTCATGATATTGTTCAGAAATGACTGTGAAATAGTCAACAACTATATATTAAAATAATAATCAACATTGAAAAAAAAAAACTGAAGAAGTGTTCTGAACGTAGCGTGAGCAGGACATCAGGCCGTCGAGTGTCGCTGCCCTCCAGAGATGGAGCGGCCTTTTGTTTATTTGCCCCACACCTGCAATCTATATAATCATCTGTCTAAACGCTCAGCTCCCAGAACGCTCGCCGGTCCACGCGATGCATCGTCGGAGATCTTCCCCACGAGACTCGCTGTGTGTGTGTGTGAGCACACACCAGAGCTTTTGTGAACCACTGCAGAGGGAATTGTGCAGCAGGGGGGTTGTTTAGCTGCCATGGAGGTCCTCATCATCACCGACTCCCTCCATCTGTCTGTCCCTCTCGCACGTCTCTGTCTATCTGATTCACATCATATCAGGACAATGAAGGTATCGGTGCTGAAAGACTAGGAGGTAAACAGTCATTTTGTGCACGCACGCACGCGCACGCACGCACACGCACGCACACGCACGCACACACACATAGATGATACATATCACATTATATCCAGAGTTAGATATCTGTACAAAGATTTATTTGATTCCTTGCATGATTTATTTAATCAAATCTGAATCATTTTGATAAGAATCAAAGGAAATGACATAATCCAAGCATGATATAAATGTATTTATTCCAGAGTTTCCTGGATCTGATTCAAAAACCCATCGTGACTTAATATATTTGCTAAACTTAACACTAATCCCGTTTATTGTGTTTGATTAGCCAAGGCAATACCGTTTGTTGACTTTATTGCACTACAGCTACGTATACATATTCATTGTAACATATCGCATATTTTTCAACGTAGGACTTTTCCTTATGGATTTTTTTTTTTTTTTTCCTCTCGAACCACGTCCACTTGGTCTCGCACGCGCACACCGATGTCACTTATAGTGACATCAGATAGGACACGGTGTCACTTATTGTCTTTTATGAATACGAACAAAATCTCATTTCATGTAGCTGAAATGTAATACAGGTGGCCATCTTGGATGATGCTTCAATCTTTCAGGTCAAAATTGTTCGTATTAAACGTTCATATTCATGCTTTTGAGTTTTGAGGATTGACGATTGACGGCTGATAAGATACATTTTAATGATCCTGATTTAAGAATTCTGATTAAAAAAAAAAAATAAAAAAAAAAGATGTCATATGCATTAAGTGTGCTTTATGCGGAGAGGAAGCAGGAAGTGGATGTTCCGTGGAGTGGAACGGGGTGGGGTGGGGTGGGGTGGGGCGGCAAAGCAAAACAGAAAAACAAGAGCATGGAGCCCCAGCAGACCGGAATACCCCTGATCTTTGGACGCTTGGCTACACCTGGACACGGACTACAGAAATGCACTGATTACAGTGAGAACAGGTGCAGCACAGACCCCTCCTGGGACTCCCGCTGTGCCACTGGCTTCTGTAGGGACACTGAGAGAGAGAGAGAGAGAGAGAGAGAGAGAGAGAGAGAGAGAGAGAGAGGGGCAGAGTGTGTCTGTGTGTGTGTGGATGGATGGAGACGCCGAAGCAGGGCGCGAGAGCTCAGCTCATTAGAGAGCTTTTGCTTCTGCTAACTCACTTGCCCCATGGGACCGGGCTAATCACCACAAAGGGACTCGGCAGCAGTTAAAGCAGGATGTAGTGCTTATTTACTCCGACGACCTTCTTTCTTCTCCTTATGGCCAGCCGTCTCATTTAAGGAGCTTGTTTAGCCATAATTGTTAACACAAAGTAAATAATGTATAAAATAAACAAATATTTCTTACACCTTTACACAAACCGAGCACGTTTCTCAGCCGCTCGCAGGCGCGGGCTCTAATACGAACGTGGACGATGATAGAACCGGGCTGCTTTTTTTTTTTTTTTTTGCGGTAATTTTATTTTGCGGAAAAAAAAAAAGTTTTCAATGATATTGAATGTTGACAAATAAAGAAGTAGACTTTCATCCCTGTTAATGAACTGGAGTCACTTTTTCCTGTTTATAGTGCCATTTATTGTTGAGCCGTCGTTACAGGAAATGAATCAACACCTTCTTGACCAATCAGAATGGAGACTTCAGTGGCGCTGTTAAAATAACCGCGTCATTATGAATACAATCGTTCAAGGTGTTCAAGTCAAACCGGGACTTTTGGTCTAAAGAGCAGGAGCATATGTGCGTCGCAAAAGTCGCTCGAAAAGACTCTTCACCTTCCAAACATTTCTGAGTAATCGCATCTGCAGATGAAGTTATGGCTGGGATTTTTCTAACAAATGTGACCTTATTCACAGGTTCTACTAGATATATATGCATAACACACTCAGGAAAACAAAGTCTGGTTTTGCAAGGTATTGCCCGACCTCATATGGCCCGGTGCACCACTTACACATTACAGGAACTCCAAGCCATTTATACATGTTTGGGCCAGTTAAGGAGTTCCTGGAAGCCCAGCATTCCTGGAGTGATGTAATGGCATGAAACTTTCTACCTTGATGTTCAGTTCATCAGTGAAGCTGGGGATTATATCGAAAAAATAAAGGGAGTTTTTACTCTCAGGACTGTGTTCTGTTAGGGTTACAATCAAAAGTCCCAGTTGGACTTGAGCGCCATTTGCATATGCATATAAACGTAAGTGCATTCAATAAACAATTAATCATAACTGTGTATTTTGGATGTTTGTAAGTTTTGACCATTGCTGTTTTTTTTTTTTGTTTGTTTGTTTTGTTTAAACTTGTGAATGATCTTAATTTTCATATCCAATTAAAAGTGAAAGAACTTCATTATAAAACTTGCGCCTGTCTGTATCCAAGCAAAACGACTAAATACGACTTATTAACTGATATCCATTCAGCCGTTCTTGTGCGGGAGATGAGCGTCGCATGTTTTAATCGAAGCTATCTCCCTGGCGCCGCTCCGAAATCATTGCCGGCTTGTTCCGTCGGCTGAACTTTAGCTCGTTTTTAAATTGAACATCAAAACACGGACTACGACGGCACGTCATAAGAGGAAGCTCACTTTTTGGTGGATTGACACGGAGACCATGGGGAATTTAGAATCATTCACGGTCCCTCTGGGTATCTAAACGTCTGACACGGGGAATGTTCGGTGGATTTCGTGAATCCTGTTCTCTGCATGCAATCCGGGTGCATGTAACAAGGAAAATGTTTATAAGAAAACTTTTATAGGAAAATAATCAATGACAGGGCAATGTACATAGGGGCCTAAACATCTGTACACACTTCAACATGAAATATACAGTACCGACCAAACGTTTGGACACATCTTCTCTTTCAACGAGGTTTGAATTTGTATTATGGCAAGAAAAAAGCAGCTAAGTGAAGAAAAACGAGTGGCCATGATTACTTTAAGAATAAAGAAAGAGCCAATTACTGGCTGACATGCGGAACCGCCCCAGGAAAGGAAGACTGAGAGTCGCCTCTGCTGCGGAGGAGAAGTTCATCCGAGTCACCAGCCTCAGAAATCGCAGGTTAACAGCTGCTCAGATCAGAGAGCAGGTCAATGGCACACAGAGTTCTAGCAGCAGACACGTCTCTAGAACAACTGTTAAGAGGAGACTGTGTGAATCAGGCCTTCATGCTAGAAGATCTGCTAGGAAACCACTGCTAAGGACAGGCAACAAGCAGAAGAGACGCGTTTGGGCTAAAGAACACAATAAAGAACAGAATAAAGAAACCTCGCTGAATGAGAAGGGGTGTCCAAACTTTTGGTCTGTACTGTATATGCACAAAAAAAAAAAAAAAAAAAAATCACGGTCACATGATGTTGTCAACAATGGGACTACTGACATGTTTAAAGGAAATTTGAGTTTTAAACAAGGTCATAGATAACAACTGTTGAAGGTGTATATACATTTATGGGCCTCTCTGTATTTAGAAGGAGTCACAGTTACGATCCTGGAATTGATTATTGTCCAAAATCACGTAAAATCACGTAAAACCAGCGTTAAATAACCATCTCTTTCCTGAAAAGGTTTTAGCTTTGATTGTACCCCATATGCTAAACAACTCCCTGCAAATGAGCCGTTACTATGGAGATGATAACATATTAGATGAAAAACAATGCAACACCTGATGACCAATCTGAATAATGAATTGAACACCTCTGAACAAACTCGTAAACACCGGTTTCTGAAGGTTTTTGCTGAACGCTTTCTTCTCTTTATAACATTGTCCTAAGGTGAACAAAATCCTTTATAGGAAAATAATACTTTAGGACTGTAGATAGATCCCTGAGGGACACCCTGAAGAACATGTAGAACTTCTGGATTGAACCTCTTTGAGGTGAGGAGATCATTTACACGGCCGGATCTCAGTCTCCTCTGACCAGCAGTCTTCTCGCCAATTTGCTGAACACACAGTGCGTAATCCCGTGAGAACTCCCGCGGCTGCACATATACATTTATGAGGATAATTAGGGGGAACTCGGCAGGACAGGAAGGCGGATGGTAGGCAGCGGCCAGAGGAGAGCTCCACTTCTCCCACAAGTGCCCGGCTGGAGCTGGCAAAGCCCTCGCCACCCCTAGAGCCTCGCAGGTGTCATCTGATTTATATCTGTTCATAAATGTTTAACCTTTATATTTTCTTATCCAAAGGAAAGGGCATCGCACCCTCTCCTCTCAGCTCTGTTAATTGTGCACGATTACAGCATGCTGGTCGCCTCGACAAGCCCCCACTTTCGTTTTCAAACAGGAAGGCCAAACGATGTGACAGAGGAAGTGACTTTACGTTTGTGGATTTTTATCCTGTACAGCAATAGAAATTCAGCAGGCAACATAATCAGGGAAGAAACAAGATAACACCTTTTTATTATTATTATTATTATTATTATTATTATTATTTTACAAAACTGAAACGTGGAATCTTAACTGATTTTGAAACACATTTGAATTTCTGTTTTGTTTAAAACTCTGTTTATTTATCTTTTTATTTACAAACTGAACCATTGAAAACAAATTAAGTTAAATTCTAGTTCGAAGTTAGATTCTAAAACAAGCACTTTTTTTTTTTACCAATATTCTAACTACGTACTCGCTCATTCTCTAAGGCTTATCCTGCACAGGGTCACAGGAAGCCTGAACCCTATCTCAGCGGACTCTGGGCACGAGGCAGGGTACACCCTGGACGGGGTACTACATTCCTGGAGGAAACCTACCACAGGAAGAACATGCAAACTCCATGCACACAGACCCGAGGCTGGCATAGCACCCTCGACCCTGGAGGTGTGAGGCCACAGTGTTAACCACTACCCCACTGTGCTGCCGTATTCAGCAACTATTATAAATAGCATATATATGTGTATTAAAAAAGTTTTTAAAAGTTCTGTCAGAGCTTGGACTGGGTCTACTATGAAGTGGCAAAAAGTTTATCTACTATTCATGAGGGTACAAGTTCACGTCCTGCAGATCACCGCTCCCCACTGTAGGAGTCCAAAGGAGCAAAATTGGCCCTGTTCTCTTGCTGGTTAATATTAAAAACTTTAGCATAGTCTCTTGTGTATCATGTATCAAGCACAACAGAACTAGCTAACCATCCATGATTTGATGCAGGAGAGGATAATGGTTTCCATCGAGTTCATTATACCACTACCTGGCAAGACATGAGCAGCACCTGGCTGGCTTGGAAAAATGTGGATTTTGGAGGTTCTTTGGTAAAATCCTTGCCACAGGGTTGAATTCAGCATTTCTATGTATGTTGCAAGGAGGACTCTGAGAAGGTGAAGAACAGGTGTCTGGAGTAAATAATGAACCCCTGAAAAAGTGTGAGTGATAATCTTGCATAATAGAGGGAACATTACCACTTTCTTACATCCATGCCTGAGACTGAGCCTGAGCCTGAGGTGGGGGTGTTGGGGGGATGGTCAGATACTGCCCAGAATAACCCTACATCAGGTTACACCCTCCAGCCTTACTGCACCTTCCACATCAGGTGTCCTGCCAATGGTTCTCAAACCATCTACGCTCATATGGAGTCCCAGCTTGGGTTCGAGCCAGCATCCTCTTGACCCAGAATGGACACTCCACCATCCACATGAGCCACGGGACCTTGCACAAGCTGTTTGTTTAATCGAGCTTTTCCCATGACAACGGTTAAATTAAAAGGTGCAGCATTTTATTTGAATTGAGATGCCACTCAATAGAAACTAGAGTATGACACTAACCACTGCACCACTGAGTTAAGTTGTCTTGATAAAGAAATCAAAGAAAGAGAAAGTGTTTAGTAGGAGAGAAGATGGTCGAGGTAGCGTCGGGGAGCACCGCTGCTTAACCAATGCATACCAACACAACCTGTGCCAATGGGCTTGCCCGAAATGGTTTCAGCATTGAGGAAGCAGAACAAAGTCGTGCACCTATTTATAGGTGTTAAACCCACTAGGTTGAGTCATGACACAACACAACGCCGTACTTACGGCTTGACCCAACCAGTCTCACCTGCAGGAATCACAGAGGAAGACATAATTGTGGAGCACATAATGGATTAACATCATGAACACATTGTTCTGGCACTCGGGATGATGTTCTCTGCCACGCAGCAAACATTGTTCAGGAACAGTTTGAGAACCAGGCTAAAGATGTCAAGGTGTTCATTACCAAACCTTAAAATAGTGTTTAAGAATTGTGAACTAGCAAGCTGTCTTAAAGTATAAAGCCGGCTAAAGCTAGTCTAGTGTTTGATTGTGAAACACAGCAAATGAAAGCTAAACTAAGAAATGAAAGGTGTAGGTGAAAGGTGAGTGTACAGTAGCTACTGTGGAAATCTGTAACTTGAATCCTGGTTAGTCATCCTGGTACACACTCTAAGCCAGAGCGACTTACCGTACAAAAGTGCTTTGAAGTTTGGATAGGTCCTTACACTGGTTACTACTGTAGATAACCAGCTATGAGTACCATTTTTTTTTCCTAATATCTAGGATAGATATCTAGCTCTATCAGTCTTTAGTTGTTGTTTAAAGATTGCCAGTGATGGCTGTATAGACATCTAGAGGAAGCTCATCCATCACTTCAGTGTCAGAACAGAAAACAGTCTAGATGCATGTCTTCCTCGATCTCTGAGAGATGGTGGGCCCAGCCAAGCAGTGCTGGAGGATCAGAGGAAACGTGGTACAGTGCGGCGTGTGATTAGAGCTGAGAGGTAAGTGGGCGCTGGGCCGTTTTTAGCTTTGTAGATCAGGAGCAGTGTTTTGGATTTAATGCAGGCAGCTACAGAAAGACAGTGCAAGGAGCGGAGAAGTGAGGTTGTGTGGGAGAGCTTGAAAACAATCCTTGCATCTGCTTTCTGGATCAGCTGCCGAGGATGAATGGTGGACAGAGGCGAACCTGCCAGGTGTGAGCTGCTGGAGTCCAGTCTTGATATGACAAGGGACTGGACAAGTACCTGAGTAGTCTGTTGTGAGATGTCCGATAAATAACACAATTAGGTAAAATTTCAATAGAATTTTCAATGAAATTCTTTTATATTCATAGCAATGTGTAAAAAAAAAAATACATCCATGCACTAATCTTGCCATCTCGTCAGTCATAACAGCAATCTAAAAGGCTATAAAAATGCGACTGAATGACTGTTGACTTCACTGTTGCCCCATGAGAAGATTAAGGGTTGTGTTGAAGCTCCCAAACAATTGGTGAGTAAAGTGTATTCTCACTATGATACAACAAGGATTTTTTTTTTTTTTTTTTTGGTACTCGTCACCTTTAAGGTCTCTAGTACTGACATGTGCATTTGAAATTTCTCAACTTTATTTCAATTCAGGCAAAGAATGTATTAACACATTGAAGACATCAGTTTTGACGAGTGAGGTAATGGTGCATGTAGATATATATATATATATATATATATATATATATATATATATATATATATATATATACAGTACAGACAGTATCGTACTCATACAAATATACAGTTTCTTTCTTTTAGTTTCAGTTTAAATCAAGTTCTGGATAGGTTTGACAAGATAATGCAGTACAAGACTGTGGGAAGAGAAGTTAAAATTGTGATTATTCTGCAATATATTCCGCAATATTCTGCTGTGTTTCTTAATATAATTTATTTGCAATTAAAACAAAATCTAAACTGTATTACGTTCATTTGAGTCCGTGTACGGACAAACGAGTGTCTGTGTAGGCACGTAAATCTTTGAAAAGCATGTGACCTGAGGCTGAGCTCTGATTGGATCTTTTCAAATCATTCTTGTAGCGCAGCACTGTGCGCCCAGAACCCTCCCACTTTTGTTCTTAGCGAATCAATCTTGTTTTTAAATATTTGGGCTCATGTGATTGGACCGTCCTCAACGAGTCTTCCAGCACTTCTTATGGCAAGCGGAGCTGCTGACTGGATGCGATGTGAGTCAGGCCTTTATTTTATACTAGTAGTAATGATGCTTGATGAATCGAACCCGGACTCTGGAGGTGCAAAGCGACAGTGTTAACCAATACGCCACCATGCTGCCTGAAGTATTTTAATGAAACAATAAGGGACATACAATCTCTTCGAGATCCATAACCACTTGTTGACCTGCTCTGATCCTGGCGGGGCAGCGGCCTGGAATTTACTACAGATAAATTAAAATTAGAATTGGCGACTCAAACCAGACACCTTACCCTCCTGAGACTGTTGTTTGTTTATTATTTTGTTTATTAAACGACTAAAAGAAACACAAATCTTGTATCCTTGAACTAGCAACCAGGAACTGTAACCTGAGCATCAGAACTGGAACATGGCACAATGGCCTGTTGGATGAATCAGGTTTCTTTTACAGTGCATTGTTTGCACATATGCCTGTGTTTTGCTTACCTGTGGAGGAGTTGGCATCATGATAGTTTACAAGCTGGTGGAGGCGTTGTGATAAGCAGAGCAATGTTCTTGTAGCATTCTATCAAATGATCTTTTAAGAACAGTCCAAAGTTTTTCAACACAGTTCAGGATCCAAAAGTTTGACGTTACCCTGTATTATCGAATTTGACATCCAACTTTGATGTGTGTTTGGGGTCATTACTAAAAGTTCAAGTCCAAGTTTCAACTTTCAAGCTGATGATTTGAGGTTCTGCTAAAGAATACAGAGGTTGTATTCTTTCCTCATTATTCTGTTGTAAAGCTATTAGTGGCTGTTGGCAAATAAAGTCCACACATGTAAGTCAGCAGGGTCAGTACTCAATGTGGGATTGGATGGGAAGCTTGGTCTTTGAGGGAAGGTGAGTAGCTCCTTTAAAGCTACTGGCTTTTGGCATGAAGCATCATGGGGCAGGTACTGATGGTGGCAGGTACCGATGGATAAAAATGGTTTGTTTGACAACTCAAATTGGATTGACCAATACACGGTACAGTTGGAAATCCAGTGAGCTCATTGCAGGTCTGAGACAGACAATGGTAGATTTACAGGTCAAGAATGTCTTGGAGTGTTGGAGACATTTCTAAACTGCAGATTCAATGATGAGTTCAAACAATTGTACATAAGTTCAAGTTATTGGAAGGTGTTCCACTTAATGGACGAAAACCTAAGCACTGGTGCACTGATGATGACGAGATATTAGAAACCATACTTGGCTGAGCTTGTTCCTGGCAACAAGGATCTGGCTATCCTGGATTGTTCACCAGCCATGCCTCATTGCTCCGCTGTGCACCCAGGCTACCTTCAGCGTTCCTCAACGTTAGTGCTGAACAGGCATGTCAGCGCAGCCATCAATTGTCAGAGAATCACAGTGTTTCTTTCTTGCGCCCCACAACAGCCCCAAAACATAAGGTCCAACCACCATCCTTAATAGTTGGTACAGTTTCTTGGGTAGAGTTTTCCTGAATACATCAACTCCTCTAATTATACAGTACCTCTGGTTAAAACTTCCCTCCAGAAGGCTTTTTCTTTGTCAGTGTGGTGAGCTGAAAACTTTTGTGAGGAATTTAGAGCAGGAGATTTTTTTTCCCCCTTGAATGGCAGCCTTGCAGTCCATAGTGATGTAAAACCGGTTTGACTGTAAACAGTGACACTGGTGTTCCAGCAGCTTCTAATTCCTTGCAGGTCTGTGTCTTTGTGGTTCCTGGGTTGTTCCTGACCATCTGAGCCAGTTTCCTCATTGTCAGAATTGAGAGTTTGGGTTTTCCTCCAGAAAGAAGAAAACTACACCTTCCAATAACTTGAACGTATGTGCAATTGTTTGAACTGATCTTGGAATCTGCTGTTTAGAAATGCCTCAAACACTCCAAGACATTCCTGACTTGTGTAAATCTACCATTGTCTGTCTCAGACCTGCAATGAGCTCACTGGATTTCCAACTGTGCTGGTCCAAGTGTATTGGTCAATCCAATTTGAGCTGTCAAACAAACAATTTTTATGTTGGCACAGAGAAGCTACCACCTGGAGTCCATTATCATCACCAGCAGGACGTTGTGAGGCCTTGGGCTTGGCAAATTAAAAGACATTTCAGGACTTTCAGCACCACTGAATTAATAATCTCATTGGTTGTATTTTGGATCCTGAACGTATAATTTTATGCTTTGTGTTGATTTCAGGAAAACCAAAATACATTAAACATTGTGTTCCAAATTCCTGGCGGTTTTCTTCTACTGAAGATGTATGTTATATGCAATTATTCTGTTCCATGAAAGGTCAGTTCAAAGAAATAATTCAAAGCCCAAGACTGCCAAGGCATTCATGTTTATGATGAGTCCAGTAGTCCTTTTATGGACTATTAAAACTATTTAATAATTTCCATAAGACTAAAAGAGGGGTGGGGTGGGGGGAGGGGGGGTAAGCAAATGAATAACAATAAAAATATACAAAAGTTATATATATACAGTGCTCAGCAATGTGTGTATATATATTATTATTATTATTATTATTAATGTTTTTAATATTATTATTATTATTATTATTATTTATTTATTTTTTTTATAATTTATTATTATTATTATTTATTTTAAATTTTTTATTATTATTTTTTTATTATTATTTTTTATTTTATTATTATTTTTTATTATTATTTTTTTTATTGTTATTCATTTGCTTACCCCCTCCCCCTCCCACCCCTCTTTTAGTCTTATATATATATAAACTTTTGTATATTTTTATTGTTCTTGTTATTTTATTGTTATTTTATTGTATGTATATTATATATATTTATTAAAATGTCATGTGAAAGTCTGACCAACTTATAAATAAAAACAATAATTACTAATTATTAATAAAGTTAAATTAAATGCGAAAACTGTAATTTTTTACATATGTAATCTAAACGTTTATTTAAATATCCTTTAAAATATTGTGATAGAAAATATGTTTCAATTATGGATAAAGAAAAAAAAAAAGCATGCAGTAGGAGTGGTACCTGGCTTTAAATATAACAAAAGCTTTAAGGGAACAAATCTCCATCAGAACCCAGGAGGGTAAATGATCAGGGCTGTGTGACCGGCTCTGTAATTGTACTTGTACTTTATTTTCAGTTTATTTTGGTTCTCTAAATGAAAGTGCAGGTCAGGTCGCTGTAGCCTGAGGCCACTGTGAATAAAATCCTGTTCAGGAAGAGAAGTGATTCACTCCAGCGCTCAATACTGCCATTTGTGAGACTTCCGGATGTCAAGAAGACGAGAGAGAAGTGCAGGGCGAATGTACCATGTTGTATTTCATTATTATTTTATGTAAAGAGAAAGTTTAAAAAATTTGGTTCTATCTGACAAGCAATACAATCAGGGTCAAAAGCATGTAGTCAAGTATGGATTTTAGCAAGATCTGTAATGAATGTTTCTATTGTATATCTCAGGAGCTGTAATGCTGAATCCATCAGAATCCGCGATCTGCCGGCAGCTCGTGACCCTAATCTGGTTCGGACCAGTTCGCGTCCACACCAGACACTAGGATTACACACACCTGCCTCCCAAGTCCCTTAAATGTCCTATTGTGATGACTACTTCTTTACTGAGCTGAGGGAGTTTTGAATCATTTAAACACTCTTTTGTTTCACTCCTCCTGAAAATGTGCTCTTTTAGTGTTTGTTTCAGAGGGATGGGCCCTATTTATACTGTACGAGGTCACATTAGGGGGGAAATCTAATTAGGTTAGATTAAAAAAAAAAAAAAAAAAAGGAAAAACAACAAATAGCATTTTTGTTTGTTTGTTGTGTTTAGTTTTTATACGCATACTACAGATCCATCTGATGTCTATAATGATGAAAAAAGACAATTCGGCATAAAATGCTTGTTTGATGAAAGGTTTCTTTGGTTTTTATTTTTGGTTTGTTTTCTCATCTCAGTTTGACTTTTGCCTGGTTTCTGAGAAAAAAAAATGAATTTCCTCTAATTTAGCTTTTAGCCCTTTCTTTAATAAATAATGTTTCACCCTTGACGAAAGATTACATTCAATATAAAGGGGGAAAAAACACCTTGAGATTTGTTTTATTGGAAAATAATCAACTTTGGGCTGGTAACACTAACTCTGCTTCATCTCTCTCTCTCTCTCTCATACACACACAGCACATTGCTGCTGATTTTTATTTTTCTATAACGGCACACATCATTGTATTGCATCGTAACTCTCACGCATACACACTCACATCCAACAGGCGATCTGGAAACATCAATCCGCCTAATCTGCGTGTCTTTGGACTGTGGGACGAAACCGGAGTACCCGGAGGAAACCCACTAAACACAGGGAGAACATGCATATGCCATGTATACAGACCTGGTGTAGGAATCGACCCCTCGACCCTGGAGGTGCGAGGCGTCGGTGGTAACCGCTACGCCACTATTCCGCCATCATATTCTAATCCTTACTTAAAAAATATAATACAGAAATGGTGTAAATGTTGCATTATATTATAATATCATATTGAACAGGAGCTCACACTAAAAAACATAATTTTTTACTGAAAATGCCACGTGCGGTAAAATCCTTCTCTTTAGTCTTTCGACTTTCTGCTTGTGATAACTAAAGCTGAAACGGTTACGAGTCATGGCAGTGGATGGTCCTGATGTGAGCGTTACAGTTGGACATAACTGATTTGATAAGCTGTGAGACGCCCTGCAAATACCCCTTCCCTTTTATATGGCCCTCTCTATCAGTGTTTGCCCTCTCGGCGTGTGTGTGTGTGTGTGTGTGTGTGTGTGTTTTGGAGTTGTTGCAGTCTAAGTGGTATGGCCATGAGGCCCCTGTGCTGGGTGCTGCGTTATTGTGGCACTTCCTCTCCTGCTGCAGACTGGCACGCGCGGCTATCTCTCAGAGCGATGTGGATTTGAGATAACTTCAGAGGAACTCTATCAGCGCAGGAGCAGATGTCTACCCCTGCCACAGTGTCTTAATAACCCTGCCACAGCAAAGCTACGATGTGTCACAGTGCTCAGCAATGTATAGACTCTGCGTTCATGTGCGAGTGTGTGCACGTGTGCGTGTGTACGTGTGTGTGTGTGTGTGTGTGTGTGTGTGTGTGTGTGTGTGTGTGTGTGTGTGTGTGTGTGTGTGTGTGTGTGTGTGTGTGTGTGTGTGTGTTTGAAGCACGAGATGCACGTAGGCTGTCTTCTATCTACCCTTTTAAGCAAAAAAAAATAAAAAATTATCACTCAGTAGACACATATTTTCATACTGGTCACCTTGGAGAGAAATAAAAGTGGTTTGCAGTTAAAAAGAAGAAAAAAAAAAACAATAAAAAAGTCCATAAATTGATTATCAATGATACTTCTGGAAGCTTTCGGGATCGTTATGTAAGAAATACTTCCTGGCATGGAACACGTTCCTATCATCATTTATAATACATTATAGTGTCAAGAAAGAAAGAAAAAAAAACAAAAAAAGAGGAATTCCTTCACCACAGTTTCTTTCTCTCTTCTGAAATGTAAAAGAAAGAAAAAAAAAAGTCACGTTAGAAAGAAACCTGCCTGTATACCGATCACTGGTACTGGCAACTTCTTCCATCAGATCACGCTCGATTGCATAAGTTGTAGGTTTGCCTTAATGCTCGTATGTCTACATTAATTGCATACTTTGCATATCACACATCAACTCAGTTAATACTTTAAACTGCCTCAACAGTCAAAATATTAGAGCATAATGATTCCCCTGCAACAAAACTAACAGTGCTACTGTACACACCAGGAACTGTTGAAACAAGGACAAATGAAAAGGAAATCAGAATATAGGACTAAAGACTCCATTAAACACCCGTCCCTGTCTGTGCATCAAATCCTACATCTTGTTCCTGTCCATTCAATTTTGTCTTTTTCATTCCGTAATCATCTTTATCCATCATGCACTTTGTTGAACAGCTGATTTTCAGGATGACGGCATCGACTGGTCAGCAGCTGGTGTTGATTTGCTTCCGGCCTGCTCGCTCTGGTCTTCCTGGGAGGCGTCTGACTTTCAGAGAACAGAAGCGAGCTTAGGGGGAGTTAAAAAAAAAAAAAAAATCAATAACACATGATTTATTGATCACTAAAAAAACGCTGCTCATTAGCCCCCTGAGTGGCCCTGTGCGTTTAACAGATGACAAAATGTCACCAGTGAAACTGCCACAGGTGCTGTCACACCTCAACCCAACCGCCGCAGAGGGCACTGAGCCACCGAGGCACCGAGCCGAGACGGCCGACTGAGGAAATAAACAACAGCCTACTTTAGAGCCGTGCTGTGATGTTCTAGTAAAAATTGTTCCAAAGTAATAGATTGTTTCTTATAACAGCCCATCCTGATGCATTTTATTCTTCTTATACTACAGCGATGTACTACAGAATGGCTCATCATACGTTTTATCCATTGAGAAGTACTTTTAATCTTGTGGGATTTAAAAATAAAAATAAGTTACCTCTTACATTCATTCCTTCGCCGAACATGCTTTATCTGTTAAAAAAAAAAACTTGTTTTTAATATTATATCGTAACTGTTATATTATGTTGAGAGGCTACCATACAAATCCCTAATGCTGTCGGTTAATAAAAGATAAATCCCATAGTTATTAGGGACGGGAATCACCAGGGCTCATCCGATACAATAGGATCACGATACCCAGGTGCCGGTTCCATTTAGTATCATCGTTTTATAAATATTTTTAAAAAAAATATATATATATATATATATATATATATATATATATATATTTTTTTTTTTTTTCATATTTTATTACAATTCTGAACAAACTATTTGCTCATGCCATACACGATGCTATGTTGAATAGTTTAGAACACGCCACCTGAAGGATTATAAAGGAACTGCACCACCTGAAATGCAAACATACAGTACAGTACACTACCAGACAAAAGTTTGTACACACCTTCTAACTCTATGGGTTTTTTTTTTTCTTCAGATTTTTATCTCTTACTCCACTGTAAAACAATGTTGAAGGCGTTTATCCAAAACACACAATAATCTCCTCTGAACAGTTGATATTGAGATGTATATCTGCTACTTCTGCTCTGTGAAGCTTCATAACGGCTCTAATCTGAGGTGCTGGTGGTTAATTGGTGATTTCTGAGGCTGGTGACTCTAAATGATCGTCTCCTCTGCAGCAGAGCTACTGTAAGGTTCGGTCTCGCTTTCCTGGGAAGGTCTTCATGAGAGACAGTTTCATCATGGAGCTTGATGGGTTTTGCAAATGCACTTGACACACAATACTGTTCTTGTAAGAACTGATCCAGAACAGCCGACATTCATGTTGAAATTGTTACTTAATTAAATAATGCCATGTGTGGGTGTAATTTCATCGATTTGAAAAAATCCAGTATTTTTCTAGAATATAGAAAATACATTCAAAATTGCACTAGTACTAGTATGTAAAACTAGTAGTGTATATATTGTAAATAGAATATATATATATATATATATATATATATATATATATATATATATATATATATATATATACTAGTCAAGCGTTTGGACACAATTTTAAATTTATTTTCTACATACATATACATAAATAATAATAATAATAATCATTAGTATTGTTATTATTATTATTATTTATTATTATTTTCTTAAAATTATTATTCTTATTATTATTATGTTTATTATTTTTTTTTTATATATATATATATATATATATATATATATATATTTTTTTTTTTTTTTTTTATTATTATTATTATTTATTTATTTATTTATTATTTTTTTAAATCAGTGTGGTATTTTGGAGTCATTTCCCCCCCAACACTTCTAATTCTAATACATATTGAATACTTCTCCTTTTTTAGCCCGTGTATATTCCGTATATATAAACCTGAAGGACATGAGGCCGGAAAAGGCGCCTCGCTCCAGCAGCAGCTCATATCTTCACCGGTTTGCGCTGTAATATTTCGCTGATCCTCAAAAGCGATCCAAGGACAGCTGATCAGATTAGCAAAAATCGCACAAAGCGGCACGACGGAAGAAGCTTCGAATATTGCCTTGAATATTCCACCACTACACTCATGATCCTTCGCGCCTTAATAATCGCCCTTTCCAAATCCTGCCTGTCTGATACGCCGGGTTCGATCCGCTGTCACTCGGCACGTTTTTATGCAGCATGAAAAAATTAATTTCCAGTGCATTACGCATTACGCTCTACAACATGTAAAACATCTTTACATGCAAGCGGGGATTGGGGATGAATATTCCCCGACGCTGCGTATAAGGGATGCGTGGATATACCTGGCTGGATTTCAGTGGATATGTTTGTAATTACTGAAAAGCTTCGTCTCGTGCGCTGTTCTGGCCGAGGCAGATCTCTCGAGTCCTAGAGTTCAATAATGTGTGAAAAAAGAAAGATCTCTTTTGAAACAAAGAGAGGATTTTTTTTCTTCTGAAATGACTGATATAGTGGTCAGCACTGTACTATTATATAAATCATATCGACCATGTTACAATTAAAGGTTATTGATTGTTTGGAATTTAGTTGCCTTTTTACCTGCTAAATTATGACAATTTAAAGATGGTTTAACCTCAGAAACACTTGCTTCTTTATTATCTGACACTCTTGATATTTCTCTGTATAGGAGCACTGAAGTTGAATTCATGGTTTGGTTATAACTGCATTAACATTCCACCACGTACAGTATCAGCTCTCTCTTTAAGCCCTCGCTCTTTCCATCAGTCTCGTGTGAAACAATGGACCAGAAGCCGGGCACTTTATTGAAAGAGAGAACCGGAGCTGGGGATGGGGGTTTGCCATGATGCGACGTGCATTTAATTAATTCAAGAAGCTGCTTTTAAATTGGTTTAATTAAATCAAGGGTCAACCTCGGCATACCCAAAAGCCTCCCCAATTACCTTCCCATCTTTACACCTTATGTTCCCACGATGTATGGCATCCAGCATCCCCCCGCCTCGCCTTTTTTTTATTTTTTATTTTTTCTTCTTCTTTTTCGATCCACTCTCACCACAGCACTCTCCGGCTTTCTCACAGATCTGAACTCCAAGAATAGAGGTAGAAGGTCACGACAAGGAGGAGCACCTCTGGATTTGTCGTGCAGAAGGTTCCCGAGACAGGCAGGGCAACGGGAAGAGGCGAGGTTGAAGAATCTTCCTGCTCCCTGCCGTGATGATGATCCCTCATGTCCTCTTTCGTGCTGCAGGAGGAGGCCAGCGCTAGCCGAGAGGCTGACTGCAACGTTCCATCACCACCGCGCCACCGGTCACTTTGATGCATGAACGTGCCCCTGCCCGCAGTGGGGCGTTCCTGTGGAGTTTCAGGAGCTGGGGGACAGGGTGGCACAGCTGATGGCTCATCGTTCCTTGTGCACAGATTTAGACCACATCTGTCTAACATGCTTAAAAATTTTTTTTTTATTCTATACAAGATAAACTCGCATCACTAATGCTGCCAAAAGAAAATTCCAGGCAACGTCTTGTCCTCTTTTTAGCAAATCAGAATCACTTTCAGGGTTCAGGTAGTAAAAATTTAAATAATTTCCTTTCTGTTAAAAAAAAAAATCTCTTAGATAAGCTCTTATCTAGCTGATAATTCTGACCATACAGATGTTCAAGATTTTTTGTTTCAATTAAAATTCTTATTATATTACTAATTTTACACAAAACCTAATTTCTCCTTTCAAATAACTCAATACTAATACAAAATATTATTGATGCAATGCACACTTTTCTACACAAGATTTACAAGCTTCATAAACTTAAGATGTTCTCATGCTTCATCCAAGAAGCTAGATGAAACCAGTGAAAGTATCTAGAGCATGGGTTTGGAGATCTGACGATCTGGGTTTGAGTCCTGCTGTCAGTGGGTCATCATCCCCAATACTACCCAGCTAATGCGTGTAGTCCTGCTCCCAAGCCTGGATAAAATGTGAGGGGTTCATTTGGTGTAAAACCTGTGCCAAGTGGTGTGCTGATCGGATGGTCCTCTGTGGTGACCCCTTGACGGGTGCAGCCAAAAGAAAGTTAAGTTCAAATCAAAACTACTAACTCCTAGCACACAAGAGAGAATAAACAGATCTTTATCACAATAATCCTAGTATAAGTGTCCATTCATTCTGTATAAAGCTCAGTTTGTGCTCAAAATTGCTTCAATAGGCTAAATACTGTATAAGAGCATGAAAAAGGACCTGCTGTGTTTATTCCAAGCTAGCTGTCGTAGAGTACTTAGCTCAAATTTGAAACATACAAAAATAAAGACTTTTTTTTGACAATGTTATAGCTTAACAGTAAACTTTTAGGGGAAAAAAGGAAAACTTTGTAAAAGAAATACCTTTATCTGAGACCTTCTGAGTACCAACTTCAAAAGCAAAACTTGGTCTTGCTATCATGGCAAAGTCTCGCCAACTATTGAGTGTCCTAAGTTCTTTCCTCGTTCTTTGAATTTCATCTGTTTTTACTTGAATTTTATTTGCTCGGTCCTATTTTGACTTGCATTGCTTAAAAAAAAAAAAAAAAAAAACTTCAGTACACGGATTCTCAAACCTTCTCGTCACTCATGATCACAGCTTTAGCTGAAAAAGCAGCAGACTGAAAGTTATAAATGCTATAATTAGGTGTCTACCCAAATGGTACAATTTATAATACTAAATTATCACTTAATCTGTTATTAACAGTAGAATGTGACGCAAGGTTATAACATCATCACGAACATCCTCACACTTCTTTTTTTTTGTTTGTTTGTTTGTTTACAGTTTGCATTATTAAATGTAAACAGTGCTACATTCTCCCCCAGTGCTGAAATGAGCAGTTATTTCTACCCGAACTCGGATGACTTCACAGAAATCTTCCTTCTTTTTTCCTCCTTTCTCTGCCTAATTAAAGGTGCGCAGCTTCTGTCTGGGTGGGTTATAGTCGGACCTTCAGCTCCAGCTTATTCAAATGGCAGTCCCCGAGGGACGAATCCAAACTTGGGTGAGCTCGCAAGCTGTTCAGCACCAGTACGGTAACACCTGCTATTACAAGTTCCGTCTGCCACTCAACCTGGTCCAACGGGGGGCGTGAGGACCACAACAACATTTGTACCTACAAAATTTTTGATTAGCATACCGTTGGGAATAAAGGACAGAGGGGGGAAGAGAGAGAGAGAGAGAGAGAGAGAGAGAGATGGCAGGCAAGCTTTGTGGACAATCAACAATTTTTTTAGATTTTTATGTTATTTTTTATTTATTTTTTATTTTTTATATTATGATGACTGAGATATTGAGGAGAAAAAAATGACCACGTCGCATTCATCATTAATTAACATACTTCTTATAAAACAATACTAATCCAAATACTAATCAATAACTAACCACACATCTTGGCTTAAGCTTAAATTAAAGAATTCCAAACACTGAGCACTGGCACTGAAACCCGAATCTCTTATGCCTGTAAAGATTCACTGACTGAAACAAAGACCCACCGAACAAAAGTGAAGCGAATCTCAGTCACAGCCAAATGATTCACACCAACACTGACTTAATGAGAGAGGAGTGAATTGATGTCATGACTAAAAGATTCTCCTCTTCAAATATTGACTCAGTGAATGAAAGAGCATCACATCTCAATCATGAACCAAAGGATTCACTGACTAGAATACTAACTAAATTTTAGTCATGACTAAAAGGTTCTTTGCTCAAATGCTGACCGGTCAATTGAAAGTGGATGTCATGAGTTCAGTCATGACCAAAAGGATTCACTGATTTAAACACAGACTCACCAAAAGAGAGAGGTGCAAATCTCAGTCATGACTCAAATGAGTCAATGAATCAAATGCTGGCTCAACAAACCAAAGTGCAATGAATCCCAGTCATGGCCAACAGGGTTTAGTCACTAAAGCCATCAAATCTCAGTCCTGACTCAAATTATTCACTGGCTCAAACACTGACTCACTGAATAAGACAATCAAGTCACAACTAAAAGTAATTACTGACTTAAACACCAGTGAATCAGCAAGAATCAAATCTCCGTCATGAGCAAAAGATTCATTGACTCAATAACTCTGTGAATCACCAAGAATCAAATCTCAGCTTTGACCAAAAGATTTACTGACTCAAACACTGATTCAGTGAGTGAAAGAGGAAAATCTCAGTCATGAATTGAGGGATTCACTGACTCACTGAGATTCATTCATCTCTCATCCAGTGAGTGAAGGTTTGAGTCAGTCATGACTCAAACGATTCACTGACTCAAACACTGACTCACTGAACGAGAGAATCACAAATCTTAATCAGAATTCAAATGAAACACTGAATTAAACACTGACTAACTAAACAAAAATGCATTTAATCTCAAAGTATTGACTCGTGGACAAACACTGACTCACAGAACCATAGAATTTTTTTTTTTTTTTTACCAAAATGATTCACTGACTCAAACACTGACTCACTGAATAAGACAATCAAGTCACAACCAAAAGTAATTACTGACTTAAACACCAGTGAATCACCAAGAATCAAATCTCAGCTTTGACCAAAAGATTTACTGACTCAAACACTGATTCAGTGAATGAAAGAGGAAAATCTCAGTCATGAATTGAGGGATTCACTGACTCAAACACTGACTTACTGAATGAGAGAATCACAAATCTTAGTCAGAATTTGAATGAGTCACTGAATTAAATACTGACGCACTAAACAAAAGTGCATTTAATCTTAAAGTATTGACTTGTGGCCAAACACTGACTCACAGAATGATAAAATATTTTTTACCAAAATTATTCACTGACTCAAATATTAAAGTGTCAATTTCAGTCATGAGTTAAAAGGATTCAGTGTCTTGGATACTGACCCACTGAATTGACAAAAGCCAAAAAAAATCTCCAGCCATGACTTAAATAATGACTCACTGCGTTGTGACTCAATCACAAGTGAAAGGATTCTCTGATCAAACCCTGACCCAATGAATTAGAGAGACATAAATCTCAGTCAAGAATGAAATAATCTTTTGAGGCGCCTTTGAAACAAAACTACATAAAAAGTCATTCAAATATATCAATTGAATGTACGCTATAAATATATAACCTAAACAGAGAAGAAAACCTCGATTAAAGACAAATATAGCAGGGATGAAGGCAAACAGATCCGAAGTGACTCACGATGCTGATTTCTGACATAAATCCCGTAAACCTTCCAGCATCGTTGTCTCTGAGGTCTTAGCACTTCTGTTCCCTCAGGGCTCAGCAGCCGTCAGTGCACAAACGCAGAACTCCGTGTCCTAATGAGGGCCATTAACGAGCCGACAGCGGCCTAGCGTTCGACTCGTGGCTGAGAGCTGAAGCCCTCCGAGCTGTCAGACCGTCAGGATTCGCCTTTTACCTGACATCCCATAAGAGCCGTCCTGACAAACACGGCGCAGCATGGCTAATTCTGTTAAACAGTAAGCATTTTGTCAGCACAGTCAAGAGAATCATTTGAGTGAGGTATGAACATCATGGCAAGCCTTTTCAGTTTACTGTAAAATGCTAAATAACTACATGATAAACTTATTCATTCTCCACACATTTCATGTAATATGTGCGATTCCTGGTCCTGTGTCTTAAAACTGTTATTCCAGAAACCTAATCCTGCCTTAGATCTTTGTTAGAATAGAGAATTATTGAACAAACACTCTCACTCACTCACCTTTTATACTGATCTATCCTGTTTAAAGGCAGACTTACGGCATAGACGCAGCACACCACCACGAACAGGGTGCCAGTCCATTGGCAGGCACACACACACACTACAGGCAATTTGGGAACACCAATTAGCCAAATCTGCATGTCTTTGGAGCTAATTTCTGGAGTTCCCGGAGAAAACCCACCAAGCACGGGGAGAACTTGGAAACTCACGTGCAGACTCGAGGCAGTAATCGAACCCGAAACCTGGAGGTGTAAAGCAACAGGGCTAATACCCCTATCTCACTTATGCGGTTTGACTCGCGGTGAGATGCGGTGTTGGGCATCGTGAACAGACGTTCCGCAAGGTAAATTTTTCGCGCGGAAAGATAAAGGAAACGTAATCATACTGCCAAAACTCGCGGTGAATTATGATGCACCGAACTTATGGCCACCGAGCGAAACCGCGTAGGTGAGATATATAGTGGTATAACCACTAAACCACAGTGCTGTCAGCGAACAAACATACTCTTATTAAATAAGTCAGGACTGAATGATTCTGTATCAATTACTACAAATAACTGTGTCAGTCTTTTTTTTATCAAGGAGAAATCTGTGCCTGATTCATTTTGGTCATGGAGATTCATTCCTCAGTGTTTGAGTCAGTGACTCTTTCAGTCATGATTAAGATTCACCTCTTTCATTCAGTGGATTAGTTGAATCAATGAATCTCTTGGTGATGAATGAAAATTGAACAGGATGTTCTGAGTGAGTGAATCTTTCACTCATGACTCTGATTCATTCCTGTGTAAGTCACTAAATTGGTCTTTGAATAAGACCATAAGTGAATCCTTTTGGATATGATTGAGATTCGATGTGAGAGTGAGAGATCTGTATCACTGGCTTCTGTATCATTTGGTGGATCAGTTATTGTTTCAGCAAATTGTTCGATCAATCATCTCAAAATGATTGAGATTTGCTTCTATCGCTGCTCATTTAGTGAATCAGAGCTATGAGTCAGTGAATCTTTCAGTCATGACCAAGAATCAAACTCTCATTTGGTGAATTTTATTAATTAATTTATCATTCTGTATTCGAGTCGATTAATCGTTCAGTCGAGTTATCTTCTTTCCATAACTGTTGAGTGATGTGAGTCAGTCTTTGAATCAGTGAATCTTTTAAGCATGATTGATATACAGTGGAACCTTGGATTGCGAGCATAATTCATTCTGGAAGCGGGCTCGTATTCCAAAAACACTCGTAAACACAAAATAAGTGTGTGTGGGGGGGGGGGGTAAAAAGTGTGTGTGTGTGTGTGTGTGTATGTGTCGGTATCAAATTACGCGCACACACACACACAGTAGAGAGAGGGAGATGTTGATTATAAGAGACGAGCTCTAAGACGCAGCAGGGGACTCTTATTTTGACACAGGGGACGCAGCAAGGGAGATGATTACCCATAATTCCTACAGCGCAAGAGAGAGAGAAATCCTTGGCTCAGTTGTGATCACTTGCCGCTCGGTGTCAAAATAAGAGTCGCATGCGTGATACATGATACTCGGCACTCGTAAACCAATACTTGCTCGGTTTCCGATTAAAAATGTATTAAAAATCTTTGCTCGGTTTGCGGAACACTCGTAAACCACGTTACTCGCAATCCGAGGTTCCACGGTATACTTTTTTCCTCACTCACAGGGTCAACTGAATCAATGGATCAGGGTTTTAGGACAGTGATTTTTTTCAGGCATGACCAAGATTGCCTTCTGTCCTATTCAGTGGACCAGCTGAATCGGTGAATCATTTCATTATGGAAAAGATGAATTCCTGTTTTTATAGGTGAATGCCAGACCTGTTAAGTTACATACAATATGAGCCTGAGAGTAAACGGCAGAGTATGGAACGGACACCTTTTCAAGCACAAAAGTCAACCATCAGCTGGAAAATTCATCAATGCTTACAGTTTTCTGGGATCCACAAAAGCCAGTATTGGAACATTATCAGGACAAAAGTTTAACAATCGATAGCGCTCATTACAATGAGACACTTATTGAAGAGGTGGAGTCAAAACTTCAAGAGGCCCGCTATCCAAGGGCGTCATGATCTATCTAGCCTGTCCGCACACTTCTACCTACACTGTCGACACTCTGCAAAAGACGTTTTAAGATGTTAAAGCCTCCTCGCTACGGTCCTGATCTCACTCCGTCTGACCTTCACCTGCTTGTCCCCTGAAAGCAGCCCTGCAAGGAGGAAGATCGCGGTGCATTTGTGTACGAAAAACGTCTTGACAGATTTACAAAGTGTACTGAAAAGCAAGGAGATTATGTCGCAAAAAGTGATGTGTTTGTCTTATCTAAAATGAGATTAAAATAATTCAACAGCGATTCAGTGCATGAAATAATGCTCTGTGCGAAGGGTTGATCTGTGTCTGAAGTGCAAGACAATCGCATCGGCTGTCTTTAGCACATTGTGGCTCTCAACCACTTTACTGCAATACATTGGGAAATATTTTAGGCCATCATTTAAAGCATGTGCATAATTCTTAGCTGAGTCACTTTTTTATTGGCTTAATTTCAACAAAATTGTTTCGTCTGGTGGTGGCTTCTTAACGACGAGATGAGGAGAGAGAGAGAGAAAGCTTGTTCCACAAGGCTGAATGTTAATTATGACTCTGGCAAGAGAACTGAAGGAGCTCGCAGCGAGTTAAATGATAAAACATGCGGATGTAGTTAAGACTTAGGCTAGCCTTCAGTGCGGACCATTACACTAAGCATCAACTCGAAACGCACACAGGTACAACAAGTTTGTATGAGCTGGTGAAAAAAGGCCACAGGTTGTAAAGCTGTGATGTATAGCGGGGGTGTTTAAGAGGATGGATGGATGGATGGATGGATAGATGGATGAGTGAAAGGGAACTCAGATGCAGCAGGTATGTTTTAATGAGCATTGACATTTCACATGTGGCCTAATCTGCAGTAATCCCTTCCTCTCCCAACAGAGGTCTCCTGCCTTTATACATCATTAGAAGGGTGCAGTGGTCACCGTCCCACCTCAAACACAAGTGCACTCACTCACACACAGACACCCACAGAAACACACACACACACACACACACAGAGTTTAATGCTAATTAACGGCAAATAAATGTGTCTTTTCCAACTTCTGTACATGCTGCATCAAGGGAAGTGGAACACACTTGGAGGAAAGCGCTATCTGCCCGCGTCTACATATGCGCATACGGATACTTAAGTTGTTCAGCTCATATTGACAGCGAACAGTGTGTCTGCCGCTCCCACCAAGCAAACCTGCCCAATTTTGCTTCTTTAATATAACGAGAATATGAGATGATAATTCGCTGACACTCACATGGACGGAAATACCGGCAGCAATGCACTGACCCAGATTTTTGCATACGGTACAGGTAAGGAATGGAAATGCATCATACTGTACGATGGATTAAGAAATGAAATGCAACCAGTTTAATGACTCCAGGGTCCGGGTTCGATTCCCACCTCGGGTCGGTGTGCATGGAGTTTGTATGTTCTCCCTGTGCTTGGTGGGTTTCCTGTTTCCTGTTTTCCGGTTTTGTGTGTGTGTGTGTGTGTGTGTGTGTGTGTGTGTGTGTGTGTGACTGTGTGAGAATGTTGACCAGTAGACAGCGGTCCCTAGATGGACGGATGGAAAGACAATGTGCGTTCAAGTCAAAGTGGGACATTTTGATTGAACTTTGACTTTTTGTGCAAAGTAACAAAACACTCATGAGAGTAAATACTCATGTTTATTTTTCTATATAACGCCCTTGTGAACACTATCACAAGCTACACTATGCACTCGTCCCAGCATTTCCCTAGTGCTTGGATACCATTCAAGTAGAACGTTTTTCTCAGACTGCCTGCTTCATGTCCAAAACGATGGCCCCCCGGGAATTCCTTTAATGACCCAAACATGAACATGTGGAAGTGAGGTCAGGACTGTACGGGCGACGTGGTACAGTAAATACTCCAAGTCGAGCTCCTGCGATGTGCCAAGTGGTTCTGGTGAATAATCGCGTGTACGGTTCTTACAGACGAGTTGTTGACGTGTTGTTCACCGAGTTTCAAGGCTCAGGCGCACCACTCACCGATGGACGTACAGCCTTCTTTAGAATGCTTGCTCCATTCAGATGTTGTACTGCGGCTAAGGGTCTCATCCCTGTACTTTGCATGACGTTTTTTGTCGACGTCTATTGTCTTTATGCCCTCGTTCAATAGAAATTTCATCACCAGACCCGGTTTGACTTGAACGCCCCTTATTTATTTATTTATTTATTTATTACCCCCCCCCCCACCTTATGGACTCTGATTTAAAAAAAAAAAGAGAGAGGGGAGAATTAAAAAAAAAAAAAAAAACAATCCCAGCCCCTTCAGCCCCTCTCTCCTCACCTCTCCTCTCCTTTTGATGTGTTTGCCTTCACGGCTTCTGAGCACTCTCTAATTCCATCTGGCCACAACAGAGGCGGTGGAATGGCGAGAAAAAGCATTTCCATATGTGCAAATTAGGAGGCTGCCGCCCCAAAGCTGCACCGGCGTTTCCTCTGAAGTAGATAACACACATCGGATGGCTGCCAAGTCCACTAATGGCAATCAAGAAGGGGGCTTTTATTGGCCCGCGTATGCCAAGCTGAGACCCCTCATATGCATCTCATCATTTCACTTATTACAACTCAGGGGTCTAGACAGATAACAAAGGCTTCGGATTGTAGAATACCACTGATAAAAATATTTACATGTATTTATTTTGCGTGATGGTTTTATTCCAATTTTTTTTTTTTTTTAAAGAGAGAGAAGGTGAATGGTTGTGGGTTTTTTTTTTAATCAAAAATGGCTTTTACAGTGTTATGGTCACTGATATAAATGATATTATTTATTAAGGAGAACAATATCAATTTGTATCAATGTCAATAACAAATCTCATCACTTTTTTTTTTAAGGTCGCCCAGTTTGCAGCAAATCACCCTTAATTATAACTATGGTACAGTATCATTCAGTGTGAGCGTCGGGTTGTCGTCTTTATGGTATGTATAAATAAGTAAATCTTATATGATAATTCATAATTTCATTCTTGCAAATTTGAAAGATGGAGGACGTACTGTATAAGCAACATCACCACGTAACATATTTTCAGGCAACAAAACTACCTGCCGTTACACCGACTGATGATCATCATTCACATTTACATTTAGGCATTTGGCAGACGCTCGTCTTACAAAAAGTGCTTTGAAGTTTACATCACTGGATAGATACTGGGTTACTAGGTTACTAACTAAGTGCCGTCAGTCAAACACAACTGGGAAGAGTTTTTTTTTGTTTGTTTTTTTTTGATGGTGGTGGTGGTGAAAAGTGCCAGGTGCCAGAACAGAAAAGAGTCTGGATGAATGTCGTCCTCGATCCCTGAGAGATGGTGGGACGAGGCTCGCTGTGCTGGAGAATCGGAGGGAACGTGGTGCGGTGCGTGGTGTGATTAGAGTTGAGAGGTAAGTGGGTGCTGGGCCATTTTTAGCTTTGTAGGCAAGCATCAGGGTTTTTGAATTTGATGAGGGCAGCTACAGGAAGCCAGTGCAGGGAGCGGAGAAGTGGGGCGAGAAGTGTGGGAGAACTTGGGAAGGTTGAAATCGAGACGTGCTGCTGCATTCTGGATCAGCGGCAGAGGATTGAACAAGCACCTGAGTAGCGTGTGAAGAAAGAAACGGTCGAATTCTTCTGATGTTGTAAAGAAGAGACCGACAAGAGCGAGAGTAAGATTAGCGATGTGTGGGGAAAATGACAGAAGATTGTCCACGGTTACCCCAAGCTTGCGGGCGGTGACTGAAGGAGCCATGCGATTGTTGTCCGGGGAGATCACAAGGTCATGACCTGGGGATGAGTCACGGCAGTTTGGTTTCATTCAGATCGAGCTTCGGCTGATGAGCTGCCGTCCAGGATGAGATGTCTGCCAGACATGCTGAGATCCGGGTGGAAGCCTGAGTATCAAGACACCGCTTCCCTTCTCACCCTGACACGCCCGTCACTCTGGAATAGACTCATCAGACCCCATTGCTCAAAAATCCAAACTACTGTATGCTCGCTAACAAAATGAACTTCTGATGAGTCTCAATAACAAGTGCTTTTCTTATGGCATTTTTTATTTTTTATTCTTTTTGGCCAGGCCGTGTATTTTAACATCACAATACTGTACAGACGATCACCATCTCACAATGGTTCAATTTACAAATTTTCAACTTGAAAGGGCAACTCTTATATCCACACACTATGGATCGATTGCAACTAAAAGGCCATGAAATTAGCCGAAAATATTTCACACACATTCTCTGGTACATTATGATTAACTCTCAAAATGACTATCCTGAAGAGTCACAGGCGGACGAAACATCCACACAAGTGCAACTCAGAGTCTTGAATTAACACCCAGAGTGTTGATTTGACACTTTCAGAGTACATTTGTGACCATTAGGTCATTCACACGTGGACAAAATTGTTGGTACCCTTTGGTCAATGAAAGAAAAACTCACAATGGTCACAGAAATAACTTTAATCTGACAAAAGTAATAATTTTTAAGAATTCTATGAATGTTAACCAATGAAAGTCAGACATTGCTTTTCAACCATGCTTCAACGGAATTATAAAAAAAAAGAACTCATTGAAGTTCATGGAACAGGCCTGGACAAAAATGACGGTACCCCTAACTTAATAGTTTGTTGCACAACCTTTTGAGGCGATCACTGCAATCAAACGCTTCCTGTAACTGTCAATGAGACTTCTGCACCTCTCTGCAGGTATTTTGGCCCACTCCTCATGAGCAAGCTGCTCCAGTTGTTTCCAGTTTGAAGGGTGCCTTTTCCAGACAGCATGTTTCAGCTCCTCCCAAAGATGCTCAATAGGATTGAGGTCAGGGCTCATAGAAGGCCACTTTAGAATAGTCCAATGTTTTCCTCTTAGCCATTCTTGGGTGTTTTTAGCTGTGTGTTTTGGGTCATTGCCCTGTTGCAAGACCCATGACCTGCGACTGAGACCCAGCTTTCTGACACTGGCCAGCACATTTCTCTCTAGAATCCCTTGATAGTCTTGAGATTTCATTGTACGCTGCACAGATTCAAGACACCCTGTGCCAGATGCAGCAAAGCAGCCCCAGAACATAACAAAGCCTCCTCCATGTTTCACAGTAGGGACAGTGTTCTTTTCTTGATATGCTTCATTTTTCCGTCTGTGAACATAGAGCTGATGTGCCTTGGCAAAAAGTTCCATTTTTGTCTCATCTGTCCATAGGACATTCTCCCAGAAGCTTTGTGGCTTGTCAACATGTAGTTTGGCATATTCCAGTCTGGCTTTTTTATGATTTGTTTTCAACAATGGTGTCCTCCTTGGTCGTCTCCCATGTAGTCCACTTTGGCTCAAACAACGACGGATGGTGCGATCTGACACTGATGTTCCTTGAGCATGAAGTTCACCTTGGATCTCTTTAGAAGTCTTTCTGGGCTCTTTTGTTACCATTCGGATTATCCGTCTCTTTGATTTGTCATGAATTTTCCTCGTGCGGCCACGTCCAGGGAGGTTGGCTACAGTCCCATGGATCTTAAATTTCTGAATAATATGTGCAACTGTAGTCACAGGAACATCGAGCTGCTTGGAAATGGTCTTATAGCCTTTACCTTTAACATGCTTGTCTATAATTTTCTTTCGAATCTCCTGAGACAACTCTTTCCTTCGCTTCCTCTGGTCCATGTTGAGTGTGGTACATACCATGTCACCAAACAACACAGTGACGACCTGGAGCCCTATATATAGGCCCACTGACTGATTACAAGATTGTAGACACCTGTGATGCTAATTAGTGGACACACCTTGAATTAACATGTCCCTTTGGTCACATTATTTTCAGTATTTTCTAGGGGTACCATCATTTTTGTCCAGGCCTGTTCCATGAGTTTATGTTTTTTAAATAATTCTGTTGAAGCATGGTTGAAAAGCAATGTCTGACTTTCATTGGTTAACGTTCATAGAATTTTTTTTTTTTATTATTACTTTTGTCAGATTAAAGTTATTTCTGTGACCATTGTGAGTTTTTCTTTCATTGACCGAAGGGTACCAACAATTTTGTCCACGTGTGTATATAAACACTTGGGGTGTTAGATCAACACTGGGAATTTTGCAGTGTACCTACAACAATTAATCAGTTAATTAATTTGGATCCCTTCCTACAGTACATCACCACCTGTCAATATTTGCAGAGCTCATGTACGGCACTTTTCCTCCGAGTTCTCTGGTGTCCTCGCAAACCTCCCAAAGCCTATGGATGCAACATCAAGGGTGTTCCCACCTCATCCCTAATCCCCACCGTTCTCGAGATAGACAGACCCTAAAGATGACGAACCCATGTCCGCAAAACTCAAGAAGACTTTCTGTGTCAATCTGAACATTTTGAACCATCAGAACCTTAAACGTGCCCAGCGATGATGTACGTTCGTGTAGGGTCACTGTCATTAAAAATGATGGCGGTGCTTAAGAGTAATGGCAGTTAAGTAAAAATTGGGATACACTTGCAGCTCAGACATGTAGCCACACAGACACCCACACACACGCACACACACACATACACATACAGAGGCATAAGTGCACTCTTGTACCGTCCAGGTCGTTGCTTCTGCCATAAGTGGACACCATTCAACTCTCATCCATTATTGATGATGGACAAAGTGGTGGCGAGATCCTGTGTCTTTTGTGAAAGGAAAGAAAAGGGGTTCAGGGTTGAAACCTCACATCTCTGAGATGCTATTCTTTTCAGCTTTACAGCAGCAGGCTGTGTCTTTCTTTCTTTTTCTTTCTTTCTTTCTTTCTTTTTGTATCAGTCCCAGAGAAAATGGCTTCAGATTGTACACACGAAATGCTCATGTGCTCATTTGAATAGACCGAATCGTCTGGATTGGAAATAACACACAGGTCAGCGGGTGACCTTGCGGCGTTGCTCGCTTTCTATCACACCTTCCCAGACTCTCAAACATTTTGGGAAACAATTGAAAACACACACACACACACACACACACACACACACACACACACACACACACACACAGTCACCACATAAGTTCATTTCCATGCGTTAGATGATTAGTTTGTATCTATCCAGATTGCAGGTGTTTAAAAATCTGCAGACTACAACATGTCTGGAATAAAAAATGAAAAGAAAAACTAGCACACATTAACAAGCATTCTACTGTAGAATATACGGTATGTTGCATGACAATCAAGGTCAAAGCATCACTCTTCCATACTGAAACCTTTTCCTTGGTAAAGTTACAGCATTGACACTGGAGACTCCTTCCATAGACATTAAATGAACCTTTCTGCCGTGGAAGCGTCACCATTTCAATGATTATGCTTTCCTTTGTTAATCAGTCAATATCATGACTCCAAAAATGATAAAGTACTACAGTATTATGTAAACTTGTGATTTTGTGGTCAGTGGTGCCGTCAAAGTAAATGAATCAACCATTTCCGGCCAATCGGAACGGAGAACTTGGCAGCGCTGCAAAACTTAACACTGATATGTCCTATTTTCCAATGTCGCCTTTTTAACGATAAACTTCGTTTTTTTGCACTCGTGTTGCGCAAAAGCTCTCACACACTCTAAAAACATGAGACTTCACCCGCAGTGGAAGAAGGGGAGGAAGAAGGGAAGGGAAGAAGAAGAAAAAAAATGTCACTTGATTGGTGACAAAAGATAACAAGAAGTGGCTGCAGGGTGCCTCTAAAAACTCTTGCTGTCTCAAAGTGGTGTGAATAGACCCCATCTGGTTTGCTCTCACATCCACACTCAAGATGGTGTCTCTCCAGCAAAAGCCATCATAGGATATAGATACGGCCGACCGAATATCTGTGCCAGGGTCCCTGGTGACTTCAATCAGTATGGGATCCCTCTAGAGCTGTGTGTCCATCGCTCGGCGGGCCAGAATCGCGCTACACTCGGACCAGTCCAATTTAACGTGAGAAAACATGGGCCTTGCACTAGTGGGAAGGCAGGGAAGGATCCTCTGTCCATCTGTAGCTTGAGGGCCCATGGGGGTGGCCTCGGGGGGTTGGGGGGGGGGGGGGGGTGGGGGGGGGGATAAATCTTGACAAGGTTTGGAAGGATTAATTTTTGTTTTCTGAAGGAAGCGTGCAAGATTTTAGGAATGAGAAAAGAAGAACTCGACAGGTTCGCCAAGCAGATTGCTGTAGCATGTTGTTATGTTATGGCTTGAATGGCTCGTGTACACAATGCCGAGAGTCGCATTGCAGTCACGCGGTTGCTATGCAAAGGCCAGTGTCTGCATGTCTCTGAGTGTGTGTGGCTTTTAATTAAACTCTCCTAACCAATCAAGGCTCATTGTGCTCATGGTGGCATACAATAGCCATCAGATTGGCTTGATTATACACACAAGACAGAGAAAACGAGACCTGCAGCAGTACAGGAATCTGATCGATGATGATGATGATGATGATGATGATGATGATGATAGCATGATGATGATGATGATAGGCATTCGCACTCGCCAGTCTCAAAACACACAAATCACTCGCCATTAACGTTGACTGTCCATTAAGTCAAGTGTATCTACAAGAATAACACGGTGATAACAAGAGTGTTGGAAAAATAAACATCAGTGATTAGCATATCGAGTAAACACGCTAATTTGCGACAGATACCCCGACACCGTCTCACGATTCATAACCCATACGATTAGGTATGCATGTGGGAGCCGTTAGTGCTACAGTCAGGGTTGACTATTTAAACAATGTCATTTATATCAAATATGATCAATTGACTTTTTAGCATGTTTAGATGTAAAAAGTACTTTCTACAGCATTTTGTGCTTACGTTCTACAGATTTTCTACAATTTACCTGTCTACGTAGAAAGCATTTATCCATTCATAAATAAATGTTTATGAATTATTCAGAAAAAAGGCAATTTCTACAAAATCATTTCCGACTCAAACATGTACTAATTTAAACGTTTACTGTAAACAAACTAAGTTTACTGTCAACTAAGTAAACTAATTGAATAATTCAGTGCTGTAACAATGTAACAATTCAAAAGTTTAATGATTCGAATGAGTTGTGATTAAATTTAAAACACTTTCAATTGTTACCTGCAATACAAATAATAATTATTGAGTCAAAGGATTACTGATTTGATGGTTTAGTAGTTAAAATATTTCCTGATTTGAATGTTTCCTGATGCAGAAACACTGCTCAGTCAAGAGATTGCGGATTCAAGCATAATGTATCGTTTTGAAATCATTTATGATCCATAATTTTAAACGTTTAATAATTCAAAAGGTTACTGTTTAAATTAAAACAAAATAGTCTTTTGAAATGTGCAGAATCAATGTTTTACTGATTACATTTTTTATTTATTTTTCCGCCAGAATGTTACACTTGATTCAGTGGTTTACTGATTCAAATGGTTACCGATTCAAAAACTTAACCACTCAAGACTAAATAAATAATTAGAGGTTTACTAATTGAAAGTTGCACCAAAATGATTTCAAATTGTAAAGATTTGAATGTTGGCTGATTGAGCAAGGCTTCCGATTCACTTACTGAATTGATTCAGTGGTGAACTGTTTACTAATTTAAATGCGGCTTCAAAATGATTCGTGATTCAAGCGATAGTTGATTCACCTGGATTCAGTTTCACGTTTCCAAAGATGTTTCAAAGAATTTGTAAATGAATGGTTCACTCAGTGTCCGGGTTCGATCTCCACCTCGGGTCTGTCTGTGTGCGTGGAGTTTGTATGCTCTCCGCGTGTTTGGTGGGTTTCCTCAGGGGGCTCCGGTTTCCTTCCACAGTCCAAAGACATGCAGATTAGGTTAATTGGTGCTCCCAAATTGCCCATAGTGTGAATGTGTGTGTGTGTGCACTGCAATGGATTGGCAAACCATGCAACCAGGGTGTACCATGCCTCATGCCCTAAGTCTCCAGTTATAGGCTCCAGGCTCCCTGTGACCCTGTATACTTGATAAAGGCGTATCGATGATGAGTGTCAGACACATTTGACATATTTTTAAATACTTTCTCCACTTCCTGGTGCTTTTCTACAGTCAGGGAATATTTAAGATTTCGATGATTAAGGGAGAATTGTTCTTTTTTTTTTTCTTTTTGGTTATTTATTCACTTCCACTACGGTAATGCTAGTTTTGACGTTACAATAACGTAAAGGCTCCCGATAATGTGCATTCCCAAAGCCTTCCTAAAATAAGAAGATACAGGGGAAGAAAGTAGACATTTTGTTGGCTTGTGTTGGTTTACAGGAGAAAAAAAAAATTTAAAAAATCCGGTTGTCCTTTACACATTCATTAAAGGTTGACAAACACAGCCGACCACAAGATTACTCCGTTCAATAAGAGACAGATTTCTAATTTCAGAACAGCGCCCACTTTCTTTAGCGCTGGACGTCTGGGGCCAAAGATGACGCAGGTCCAAACGAGTGAGAGAGGCAGACTGAGACAGAGAGAGAGAGAGAGTTAGAAGGAGTAGTGCACGGCTGGCTCCCTGCTCCGAATGAGGTGTTAAACAAGTGCGAAACGCAGAGAGTGGCCTGGCCCGCCTCCACTCCCTCCCACCGCCTCATCTCTTCATCTGATGTGTCAACGCTCAGCCTGGCCTGGCACGAGAGAGTGACGAGAGGGTCACCAGAGAGCACAGATGCCACCCTGTTTCCTCTTTTCTCATTACTGCTTCTCTTCTCTTTCCTCCAGTTCATTAGCGAGAGCCGGACTGTAGACCGGACCCCTGAAAACACGCCGCAAAAAGCTTGACACCAAAGACTGAACGAGCTTCCAGGAATGAGAGTTTTTAATCAGTAATTTATTGGTTTGGTAAATCTTTTTATATGAAAAACTGTATGAAATGTAACATTTGTTGCTTGGAGCATTATAACATATTATGATTCAGAATCACAAACAAGCATCTACTGGGAACTGAAAGAAAACGATTCACACGATTCACATCTGAATCAAAGATGCAGATGCCGTTTTTAAACACTTCACGTTTACATTAAAATGAACATGTAGCACACTTTTCATATGTACTCTGATTTCTTTACAAGAGAATTTTCACACGATTCATTTTCTTCACTATTCGCATGTTTAAAACGACTCACTCACTTTCATATGATTCTTTCCTTGTCATATAGATTGATTTATTCTGACATCACTCAAATTCATACATTTTCTTTCACGTCATTCATTAAGGTTAAATGTTATATTTTTCATGTTATATGTTATATTTTTCACATGATCTGTTTTTTAAATCATTGTTTACAAGTCCTTTTTTGCATTATTAATTTTTTTTTTTTTTTACATTTTCAAATATTTCAGTATTTAATGATTTTTTTCACAATTAATGTTTCCAGAAGATTTTACAAATTATTAATTTACATTGTTATTGTTTTCATCATCACATGTTATCTTGTTATATTTTCTCAAGATTGATCTCATCCCAGATTATTATTTTTTTTTAATACAGTATGAATATAATTCCTTAGTTTCACATGATCAAGTTTACTCAAGTAATATACACAATTTAAAATAATTTATTTCTTTAAAGTTATTTACATTTTTATAGCTTGGATTTATTTTCCTTGCATGATTTATTTATTTTTAACAGTTTTCTTTTTTCCTATGTGATTTTTTACACATCATATATTTTGGACATGATCATGGCTGATACATGCACAACCAAGGTGGATGTCGCCTTTATATATATATATATATATATATATATATATATATATATATATATATATATATTGTAATAGCTGTAACACTTTTGAGGTCAGAGGAGATGTTTACCATTAGTAAAATAAAAAGTAAAGTGTTTAATCGAGATTTAACTAAGTAAAGAGAAAAGCTAAGGAAGCATAAGGTGATGTGTTCTGAATGAATGGGAAGGTTCTTGTTGTTGCCATCTGTTTCTGTCATTAAGGGGCAAATAAATACTCAAATATTTGGAATTACTGTAATTGTAAGAGAGCGAGAGAGAGAGAGAGAGAGAGAGAGAGAGAGAGAGAGAGAGAGAACGAGACGTGTGTATCTGTGTGACCATGTGTTCCTTTAAATGAGTGTCATCCTGAATTATTACCCACAGAGGAAGTGAAAACAGTGAATATTAACAAGAACAGATTTTTTTTTTTTTTAAGAAAAGAAAAAAAAATACAATACATTTACAGGGAAGAAAATAAAATAACTTTTTGCTCACCTGAGCATTCATTTATTTATTGTTTGCCCATTTCTCTCATTTCATCATTTATTCATCACTATTTTCTTTCTTTCTTTCTTTCTTTCTTTCTTTTTTTTTTTTTTACATATGTTCACATTTTCCTCTTTTCACTCATTCAGTCAATATATTTCTTATGGCCTCCCCACCATTTCCCTTCTTTAATTTTCATTAATTCTTTCATTCTATCATTCTTTCAAATTTTTCATTCATGAATAATGAATGAATGAATTAATTTATTTATTTATCTTTGAAATTGTTCGCAATATCCTTATTTATTAATTAGTTCATTTCCTCCTTTTTACCTTTATTCTGTTATTTGATCATTCTGGCATTTTCTTTTTTAAGTTTCTCCATTTTTATTAGCAAATTCATTCATTCATTAATTCATTTACTTTTATTTATTAATTCATTCAATCATTAATTTGGTTATTAATGAAATAAAATATGTTTTAAATATGTTGCTTTTTTTTTAATTTTCGTTATTCTATATAATTTGTTCGATCGTGCCTTCATACATTCATTCTCTATTCCGCTTACACTGCACCAGATCGTTGGAGGCAAAAGGTGCCAGTCCATTGCAGAAACGTGAACACAAACACTCTGACTCATACACTGCGATTTGGAAGCACTGCGTGTCTTTGGCCTGTGGGAGGAAACCCAGCAAACACCGGGAGAACAAGGTTTTCTGAGTCTTGGCCACGCCCACTCACTAATAAAGAAGTGGCACTATATCAGCAGTGTTTTTACTGGTAATGATGAACTAATGCCTCATTTGTGGAACATTATATACTGACTACATAGCATTAATTCATGATAGCTTAACTATGAGCTACTCCGTGCTAACTCTAACCTACATTCACGCTCTTAACCAGAGCGATTTACAAAAAGTGCTTTGAAGTTAATCGTCACTGTATAGATACTTACACTGGGTTACTGGGTTACTAACTAAAGTGCCATCAGTCACTACCTTGTCAAAGCTACCCTGTCTACCCTGTCAATCAAACCGTACGCATAGCTTCCAAGATAATTTGCAGAGGTGGAAAGTAACGGATGACATTTACTCGCGTTATTGTAATTGAGTATTTTTTTTGTGTGTACTTCTACTTTTTAAAGTAGTTTTTAAAATCTGTAATTTTACTTTTACTTAAGTATGTTTCTTTTGAAGTATTGTAATTCGCTACATTTTAAATCATATTCGCTACTGAGTAAAACGAATAAATGAAAATGCAAAAATAAAAAAAAATATTCTGCTTTGTATAAATGCTTGGTTGCGCTCGCGTGTGTGTACCGTTTCCTGGTCGCGCGGCGCTCCAGACTCCACTCCAGGTTTTCCGACTGTTTCCCCACATCGGCGTCTACCTGACCTTCCACACGGCCGCTTCCGCCCTGAGAGTGACGTCATCAACCAGCGCCGCCAGATATAAACCGGAGAGAGACGCAGGAAAGAGGAAAGGGAGAGTGATTTTGGCGTTTTGATATCTGGTACTCTGGTTTTGACTTTTACCAAAAAATAAATAAATACTCAGTAACGTTTACTCTGAGTAAGTTTTTTATGAGCTACTTTTTACTTTTACTTGAGTAGATTTTTAGAATGTTAACTTTACTTGTACTTCAGTAAAATTTCACTGAAGTAACAGTACTTTTACTTGAGTACAAAATGTTTGTACTCTTTCCACCTCTGAGAATTTGTCATTAAATCTTTAATCATTTGTGATCAACGTTTTTTTTTTTTTTTTTTTTTTTATTAACACATCCTTTTACCTGATTAAAGATATCTAATGATAATTCGATCCTGACTGGAGATATGGTCCTTTAGCTCAGGTTCAGGCTCAAGGTAAGACATTCCGCTAGTTGTTAGCTATTAGCTGTGAAGTGTTAGATTTAGCATGTCTGATTTTCTCACTGGAGGTAACAGAGGACATCCATTACTGCCGGTCATCTTTCACTCTGTGTGTGTGTGTGTGTGTGTGTGTGTGTGTGTGTGTGTGTGTGTGTGTGTGTGTGTGTGTGTGTGTGTGTGTGTGTGTGTGTGTTCGTACGTGCGTGAGTGTGTTCGTACGTGCGTGAGTGTGTGTTTAAAGAAGCTGCAGAGGTGCAGAGGGATGGTCACATGTCACACAGATCACACATAATACAAACACACTCAATCATAGCTGTTTTAGCCTCACTACAGTTTTACTACAGCCATCACACACACACACACACACACACACACACACACACACACACACACACACACACACACACCATCATAACACAATCTGTGCTACATTTCACACATTCCACACATTCGAATTTGAACATTTGTTCATCACTGATTCATTCATTATAGTGTCCCCACTGTTTCCTCACTATGTTCACACTCTGTCCTCATTGAGCACTCACTATGTCCTCACCATTACCTCATGATGTCTTTACTAGAAACCCAGTGTGTTTTACACTGTGTACTCACAATGTCATCACAGCGTCCTCACTACTGTATGTAGTCACTATAGTCTTCACGCCATCCTCAGTGTGTACTTTTTGTGTCGCCGTTGTGTTCTCACTATGTCCTCACCATATCATCAATGTGTATATATATCTTGTCCTTACTATGTCTTTACCATGTCATAACTGTGTCCTCACCACGTCTAAACCTTGTCCACATTATGTCCTCACTGTGTCCTCACCATGTCCAAACTTTTTCACACCTTGTCCTCACTATGTCATAACTGTGTCCTCACTGTGTCTAATGTCCTCAAAGTGTCCTTGGTGTGTCCTTAATGTGTCTTAACTATGTCCTCAATGCATCGTCAATGTGTAGAAGCTATGTCCTCACGATGTCCAAACCATGTTCTCATTATATGCCAAATGTGTCCTATAGGTACTCACTCTATCCTCTATCTGTCCATTCCATGTCCTCAAGGTTTCGGCACCATGTCCTCACAATGTGCTTACTGTGTCCTTACTGTGACCTAACTGTGTCTTCAAAGTGTCCTTACTTTTTTTTTTCAATTACATCCTAACAATTTATATACCATTGTGCTAACTGTTATAACTCTGTACTCAATGTATCTTTGCTGTGTTATCACTACGCCCTAGATGTGTCCTAATCACGTCCTCACTATATCCTCAGTGTGATGTGATGTGACCTAACCATGTCCCCACTATGTCCTGACCCTCCGTGTTCTCGCTTTCCTTCTGTCCTCAGTATTTCTTCTCTGTGTCTTTACTATGTCCTCACTATGTCCTCAATGTGCTCTAAATGGGTCCTCACCGTCCCACTCAAATTTGGTCCTTGAGCCATTTTTCCTCCCCGCCCCCCATACTGCCAATTACAAATTTTAAACTGTTTATATCCTGCACACGCATTACGTCATGTTCTCATTTGAATACTGTACCGGTGTTATTTCCCATGACGCCTTTTGTTTTATTATACATTATGAATTTCTCTCTCTCTCTGTCTCTCTCTCTCTCTCATTCTCTCTCTCCCCTCTAATCCCTGTGCCTACAACCAGCTTATGAGCTGAAATATTTTATCAGGTGGAGGCCGCAGTCAAAGTTATCATTTTAATCTTATTTCAATAAAAAATATAATCTCTCTTCTCCTGCCTTTGACAGCAGCTAATGGTTTTTCGTTATCGTAGGGGAAACTTTGAAGACTGGGCCTGCCAAAAATAAAATATAAAAATAAAAAAAATATATGCAAAGTGTCCCATATTTTTTCCCTGACAGCTTTCTCATGAAATACATACACACACACACACACACATACACACACACACACACACACACACACACGGCAGTACACCATTTCGATACAACAGGAGTGTATTCACTTATTTATGAATTTATTTCTTGTTGATGAAGACAAAGTGTTTTACCCCAATTTAGTGCTTTAAAAAAAAAAAAAAACACAGTTTAAAAGGAACTCCATTTTTCTCCTCCTTCTCTGATTGGTCTGCTTCCAACCACTCACATCAATGCTGATTATTATCACCTGAATTTGTTTCTAATTCATGGACATATTGAATGTGAAGCGAATCAAATAATGCCAAGCTGTGACCCTAATATTAGCCTCAACAAGATGTGGGGTGAAAATGCATTGCCTGAAAATAAGCAGTAAAGTTAGACACAGATTTGTGCAGATTTATAAGTAAAACAGCTGGTACTGTAGGTTTTACTGAGTGTGCTGGAGAGTTTCCTGGTAACTTTGTCACACTCGCCCCTTTCTACTGTCAATCAAATCCCAGGAGGCTGCATTTAAAAAAGAAAAAAATATTTTTCTCCCTCTGTCATGAAATACGTTGCTTTCTTTACAGGTGCAAATATTCTTCGGTAATGTTATTTATTTATAATTTTTTTAGGTTTTGTTGGGAAATAGTGAATGGTTTTCTATATATATATATATATATATATATATATATATATATATATATATATATATATTCTACAGATATGTTTTTACCCCCTATGTGATAACATTTAACATACCATGTGATTTCTGTGTCACTGAAATAAATTCATGATTTATCCAACTAAAGTCAAACAGACCTCTTAAAAGCGTCTGCAACACTTTTTTTTCACCTTTTGAAAAAAAAAAAAAAAAAAAAGGCCAGTCATTTTACTATAAATGGGACAGATGAGGAATAATACATTTCATGGGGTGCTGTTTCAGAAAAATAATCAACCACAGGGTGGTGTGATAAAGCAGAGTTACTGTTACCATAAAGTTTATTAATTTCCAGTAGCAGCATGTTAAAAGGTGTTTTAATTTTACACCACATCAAATTCCACATGATAACAATGTATTATTATTATTATTATTATTATTATTATTATTATTGTTATTATTATTATTACATATTATTATTATTATTATTATTATTATTGTTATTATTATTATTATTATTATTATTATTGTTATTTATTATTATTATTATTATTATTATTATTGTTATTATTATTATTATTATTGTTATTATTATTACGGTATGTTATTATTATTATTACGGTATGTCACCGCTACATCACAGTTCCTGTTCTCACCTTACAGCAGCTAATATTGTTACAAAATTTTAAATTATTATTTTTTAAATCGACCCCATCTGACCAATCAACATAGAAACCCATCATGAAAAGCGTGTAAAATGCTACACACATTTTTTTACACACACACACACACACACACACACACACACACACACACACACACACACACACACACACACACAAAGAGAGCGAGAGAGAAAAATACCTATCATTATTTTTTACAATAATTGGGAGGGAAGAGGATGCTGTTTTAGAAAAATTACCAACCACAGGGCGGTCTGATGAACCAGAGTTATTGTTACCACGTACTATAGTTGATTCATTTCCAGTTGCAGCATGTTGAAAGGTGTTTTATTACTTTTACACCACTGCAAATTCCACATGATTACAATTTAGTACTTATTATTAAAAAAAAAAAAAAAAAAAAGACACAATAGGAGCGATCAGAACAAAAACTCATCATGGAGTGCGTGTAAAACGTTATATACACTCTTTTACAGACCAGTGCCAAAAGTATGTGGACACCAGACCATTACGCCCATACATGCTTTTTCTTCAGTGTTGAGTCTAAGTCTTTGGAAGTCTTTGTATCCTGGAGCATTACATCACTAAGAGAAACTGGCTTCAGCACGACAATACAACAATCCTGTACGAGCTCCCTGAAGACATGGTGTGTTAAGGTTTGAGTGGAAGAACTTGAGTGTATTGAACTCAACCCCACCGAAAGCCTCTGAGATGAACTGGAACGTCAGAGTGCCGGATCTCATCGCCCAACATCAATCCGCTTGTATATCGGCATGAAGACAAATCCCCACAGCTATTTAGTGAAAGGCCTTCCCAGAAGAGAAGAGTAAAGCTTATTATTCTATACGTAAGAGCAGAAGAACAATTAATCCAGAATTAGATGTTCAGGTAAGCACATCCACTGATCATCCACAACATTAAACCGTTAGCGTTAAAACTGCCTAGTTTTTAGGTTCTAGATTTTAGGTTCTTCTTCTTCTTCTTCTTCTCTTTCTTGGTTTGCTGTGGTGTTCGGATCCTTTGGGGTGCCGTGGGTCAGATTGATGTGTCTGACGGGCTGGACGTTGGTCCCTGCGGCCATGGGTGAGCCTTGGATGCCTGTGATCATATCAGCAGTTTAATTGATAATTAACCTTTGTGTTAATTTTGTGGCTGAATGGTGTTCCTGATCGATAGGCAGAAAGGGTGCACATACTTTTAGCTACGTATATCGTCTACCATTCACAGTGTGGAGTCATTCCATCTTTTATGCCGCACGTTAAATTAATGCAGTGCATGTACAACCATGTTCAGGTCACATTTTAATCTCCTTGCAGACAGGAATGTATTTGCGACCGACTCCGCATCACTCTCTCTCTCTCTCTCTCTCTCTCTTTTTTTTTTTTTCAAATGTTACATTTTTATGATATCATGTCAAACCTGAGAAATAAACAGCAGCCCTTTTTAAGCACTGTGAAAAGAAGCTTCAATTACTCAACATATCATTTGTCCTCGCGTAAACCCAAAGTGAGACAGACACCAGTGAAAAAGTCGTTTTGCTTTTCTCTTTTTTTTTTCTTCTTTTTTTTCTTTTTTTTTTTTTTTTGAATACCGTATTTCTGTTTATTATTAGCTGAGTCTGTGCTTCATCATTCCGCGGGAAAAAAAAAAAAAATTCATATCTTCTGAACATAAGGGGGAGAAACAGTGGGAAATCAATCATTTGTGCTTGGGCAGATAAACAGAAGACACAATCGGGGAGAAGAGAAGAGACAGCAAGGAGAAAGGCCCTCGTCCTGCCGTGATGGATAGCTGGAGTAAAAGTGTCAGGATGGTATTATGTAAATTAAGGAGGCATCCGAGCATCGCCTTGATGATTATGGGAGATGTGAATGATGTTTGCGGTCCCCAGGCACTTCGCCGCGCCTTGTTATTTTTCTTCCCTCCAACCAGCCCTCGGGTGTGTTCCGCCTGACCCGCCGGACCGACGGGAGGAGAATCCCCCCTGGGGAACGCACTCCAAAAAACTATACGGGGAAAAAAAAAAAGACATCTGTTTCATTTACTAAACAAATTATCTGCCAGGATTCCTCATCTAATAGGGATGGAGGGGATGCAGCTCACACACACACTCACACACACACACACACACACACACACACACACACACACACACACACACACAGGAAAGTGAGTCCGTGAAAATGATGTCTGATCTCTTGAACTTCCTCATGCATGTCCTCAAAACTCTCAAATAAAAGTCACCGTGTTGAAATTCGAACAAACCACAAACGCCTCCAAAAAGCACGAGCACAGAGACGTGCTGAGTGTGTGAGGAGAGTGTGAGGAGTGTGTGCTGACGAAGTAAGAATGACAAATATAACAAACACATGATTAAATAAATATTATTTAATCATTTAATAATTATTATTAATTAAAAAAATGAAATAATTAAAGTAAGATTAGGTCTGAGGTTCAATAAACACTTTATTAATTAATCAATCAGGCTGATTAGTAAACATGTTTATTATAATCAAAGGGTTTAGGTGCAGAAAGCAAGAAAGTAACTAAATAACTAAAACCTCCAAATCTTCTTAAGTGATTATTCTGTGCCGAAATGAATAAACCCATTTGATCAGTAAGAGGCTCTGCGGCTGCGAGTTAGACTCAAAGTTACCAAAAGCAGGAAGCGAAAGTGTGTGTGGAGAAATTATAGGAAAGGACATGAACTTACACTAAGATGAGTAGGACAGAATGTAAGGAACTCAGGACGTAGTGTATGTAGTGGACAGGCGGCGTGGCGGACGGTCCGGCGCATGGAAGGAAGGACATTTGTTTAAAGAAGGATTAGAGTTTTTTTTTTTTTTTTTTTTACTAATAATTTTTTTTATTAAATTATTAAAAGTGCACATTCAATAATTATGATCATTGGAATTAGAATTATTTAATTGTTTTTATAGTAACAATTTAGGTAAAAATAAAATAAATATGACTAAAATGAATTGTATAATTAAAGGTATGACTTAATTTGAGGAAAATTCTACAGTAGTTGTTGTTGTTCTTGTTCTTCTTCTTCTTCTCTTTCTTTTTCTTTTTCTTCTTCTTCTCATTATTATAAGAAACAAAAGTTACTCTGACAAAATGTAGGCTCATAAACTATTTATTTAAACTATTGTTTAACTTAATCAAATAAAATAAATAAATGAATTAATTAATTTTTTTTGTCATTAAATTATTAAAAGTATGGAATCAATAATTAAAGTACGATAAAATAGATAAAACTAAAATAAATCATTTGTATAATTAAATGTGTGATTTAATTTGAGGAATATTATTATTATTATTATCGTTGTTGTTGTTGTTGTCGTCGTCATTGTTATGTTGTTGTTGTCATTATTATTATTATTATTATTATTATTATTATTATTATTATTATTAGAAACAGTAGTTACAGTTGTAATCATTTAAGATACGATATTAACTAATAAATAAATAGGATAAAAATGGTAGGATTATTATTATAATTTTTTATATTTTTGCAAGACTGAAAAATTTAATCAATTAATCCTAAATTACTTTAATGACTGATTCTCTCTGCATGATGTGATGTTAGGCAGCGTAAATACATAAGGAAATAATAAATCATAAAAACAAAGTAAGAAAAAACTGAATGTGGTATAGCGAGTGTAAGAACTGGGTACAGGTGTGTGTGGCGAGGGGGGGGGGGGGGGGGGTTCTGAGGCGTCAGCATTATCTCATCTCTATTTCACACACACACACCCACACACACACACACACACACACACACACACACACACACACACACACTCTTTAAGTGCATGATGTTTGCCAACCTTGTGTCTTTGTGCGACGCTCCTGATCACTGTCTGGGAGAAACACGAGGCCAATTAAAAGCAGGAAATGCGAGTCTCACTTTAGCTCGGGCCTCATGGTGAGACTTCCACCAAACAGGTTTAAAAACGAAAGTGTGTTTCCTTGCTTGGACTCTCTCCCATCGCTAGTGTGATAGCACATGTGCACATGATCCTATCAACAATCGCGGGCCTATCACACCTAGCGCAAACACGCTGCGCGCTCCCCGTACGTGTTTAATTGTTTCAAACCAATTATTTATTTCTTTACTTTTTTTTATTTCATTTCAAGAGGAAGGCTAATCAGCGGAGATGAACCACGCAACAATCGCATTAACACACTTTTACACTTTTCTGAAACGTGTTCATTTCCTCTGTATGGAATCGACTGACTTACACAGGTACGCGCAGTGTACAACAGATTCTAGCATTAATATGTTGAGCTACTGCACTTAAACCTTGCATGTGGAGTAGCGCAGTTCGACAACACTTTTACAAGAAAAGGATCTCCTTTAAATTCCATGTCTAACGCTATACTCAGATGACTTATCATCGGGTGACATTTTACTTCTAAGCACCCTGTTCAAAGTTGATACAGGAAATATCAACTTTGTCAAAATGTCAATTAGCTTCATTGTATTCATTTTTCACACAGCTATGTGACTCAAAACCGCTGCACATTAGATAGTTAGCTCTGAATGAGACACCTGATAACATGCTCCATCTTGTCTTGGCATTTTTTTTTATTTCTATAATAAAGATGAACCTTCTTTAGACATCACTAGGTTATAGTATGTTAGCTTGCTGAGTACTCAATACGGTTAGGTACAGTGAGCTACAGGACAAGCAGTGATTATTAAAAAGCTAAAAAGGTTAGCTTTTCTTTGTTACCATAGATTGTCAAGGATGCTAACACGTAATTTTATTCTAGTATTATTGTCAATACAAAAAAAGTTAATAATAATAATAATAATAATAATAATAATAATAATAATAATAATAACTGAAATGCATATAATAATAAAAATATATATTTAAAAAAAATAAATAAATAAATAAAATGTGTTATTCCCAGGATATTTTATTATTCATTTATGCGAGTACAGTGAAAAAAGTAGCGTTAGTGTAATGTTGGTTTAGATATCAAATATGTATTCCATTTATTTCTTGTTAAGATTGTTCGGATAGGTGATCATACTGTACCTGGTGGTCTTTGTTTCTGTACCTCAATTTTAATTCCCTAAACTGCTGTTCTGTGCTGAGTGAGTCCTGAAACCTTCTAATTAAGCTTTGGGGTATTAGGATATATACCTAGTGTATGGATATATGGTCACACATACTGTATGTACAGTATATATATATATATATATATATATATATATATATATATATATATATATATATATACACACTTTTCATTAGCATAAGCATACACATGCATGAATATGATATCAACAACATTACATAATATTATTAATCATTATTAATGCATGTGCCAAGTTCCCTAATATATTTAATGTGATTACTAGCTCTGATTCTATTACGTGTTAATTATTACAGGTGTAGTACATTGCATAGTTTACTGTGTCCTGATTAATTCTACTAATTCTACTGTTTTAATAATCATTATTTGTGAACCTTGCATGTACTCTAAAAAAGTGGAACTCAGTCTATCTGCCGACCGTTTCCTGTTTAGTGTTTCGCAATACTGAGCAGACGGATTGTTTTGTACAGCTCGTACCTTGAGTTTACTGGCGTCTGGATGTAAATTCCTCTGGATTGGTTTGATGGTTGTGGGGGTTTTGAACCTAGAACCTTCTGACCAGTAGTCCTGTGCCTTAACCATTAAGCTACCCCTGGCCCAGGTTCCGACTTGCATAAATGTTGAAGCTTTGAGAGATGATTCAAAACGCTGAACGAGCACTAAAGTGCAGCTGCATCGCTCTCATCGGCATTGTGGGTAGAACGGCATTGTGGGTAATGTAAAAAATGTAAACCTGAAGAAAACCTGAGAAACAAGTCCATTACAGTACTGACGTAAAAACATGAAAAAATGGCTCGAGATCACAAGTCATAGCCTCCTGCAAGCCGGCGCTTATAGAGAGATCTGATTGGCCAAGCTTCCTCGGGGAGGAGGGATGGGTATCACTCTAGCGCTCTCACATCAATCGGTGCTCTAGCAAATCATGTGCATCTGTGAGCTCACGCAAGCGGAATAGCGCTATCCTCGATGGTGCATAAACAAGCCATTCGAAAAGATGAGGTGGGCTGGCTTCATGTGCCTTAGTGGAAACAGGTGCTAACCTTTAACCTCTCTGGTTGGTAGCTGTAGCCTTGATGGGGGAGTGTCCTAATGACGGGCAGGAATTACTAAATTAGGGTGAAAAAAATGTAAAATCCTGAGAAAAATAAAGTATGAAAAAAGGGCGGTGGGGGGGGGATACTTGTGCTTTTTAACTAGCATCACATAAAATTATGACTTAATCTTTCTGCTTTCCGACCCTATTATTATTAGTAGTAGTAGTAGTAGTACTATTATTACTATTATTATCATTATTATTATTATTATTAGCACACACGCACCGTCCCGCGGCCCATGCTAATGACACGACACAGGGGACAGAGACGTCACGGATGAGCGTCCAGTCACATCCAGAACTCTGATAACGTGTTCTCCATAACCCAACTCTGCCCTTCCGTGTTAACATACTGTGAACCGAGCCCGAGTGACAAAATCAATCAATCACGCCGGGCGTGTCGACACAAAGAGGCACAGAGGAGCTAACAGAAATTGATGACATCCCCGCTCGAATTTTACACCATTTCAGCCACACTCGCAATTGAAACAGACAAAGATTTATAGTCCAGCCTGGGCCGCTGCTCTCCTTGATTGCCTCTTTTTTTTTTTTTTTCTCCCTCCTCCTCTGTGGAAGCCCTTTTTTGCATATTTATTCCCAAGCTCATCAGGAGCTCAGAAAGGCATTAGAGTGACAGTCTTATTTCACCTATGGTGTGGCAGTGTCTAGGAAATTGCCTCCCTTTCTTTCTGTTTCATCTTCTGCTCATCTTTGCTAGCTCGCTTTCTTTCTTTTTTTTTTTTTTTTATTTGCTAATCATGAATTAGCAGCGATGCCTAGCAACAGTAGATGCTGATGTCTTGCTAACCAACTTGTACTGGTGACGGAAGTCCTGTCACAAGATCGCATTGCCCAAATCGTTAATGTTTATGCTATGCATACTTAACTATGCTAGTTAAGCAAACATGAGGCTTAGCCATCTCGCTCAGAGGTAGCTAGCATGGTTAACTAACGCACGTCAAGGCAAATTAGCCTTGTATCATACATTCATGGGTCCTAGAAAAATTTCCACCTTTCCATATCAAATCTCAAAGTAGAACTCAGACCAACATGCCATGTTTACCACCAAGACGTCCAGTTAGTCATTTTTGTACCTGTAAATGGCATTGATTATACTTTTGTTGCTAGCAAGTGTCTGTATTAACATTTAATTTAGAGCGTAAATCACACTTCCATGTGTTACTCTTGATAGCATAATCCGTCTGGCTGCCACCACGGCCGGCTCATAGAAGGATAGCCAATGCGCGTCGCGTCTGATTACCCCGTGTTATGTTGTTCTCTTGCTCGAGATGAACCTTCCTCATTGGCATTATCATATTTGAAACATGTTTATAGTGATGCTGCGTTCCCCTCTTAATTTGTTCGATCTGTCTGCCGGCGACTGAGCCAACCAGTCAACACGCCACCGGTCCTCACTCTTTCCCTCAAGTCGGGCGCTAAAGATTTTTACCGCCGCTTCTGGAACAACTATAAATTTTATCAATAACCCTGGGTAGAAACAAATGCGTCTCATCACACGCGTCGTAAACAGGAATGTGCGCTTGATGATTATTACCGTTCAAACGTGACGGATAACTTTCATCCCACGTGGACGGAGAGCATCTCAGATTGAAGTTCTACGTCTCTGAATATCCATTACAGACAGTGTGAAATGGAGGGAAGCTGATGCTCGGGCATCTTGCAACACTGTCACAAAAATGGTAAATCACACTCACTGTGATTTAAGAAAGTCTCTCTGCTTATGCATGTGCAGTATTTCTCTTTATACTTTTTATAAGCATTTCAATTCCTGTTATGACTTACACTAACCAGCCACTTCATTAAGTACACCTGTTGAACTGTTCAATATAGTGATTATATAATCAGCAAATCACAATGCAGCAGCTCAATGCAGAATGGGGAAGGCAAGTGATTTAAGTTCAAAGTTCAATTTCCAAACCTGCTCATCTACTGGGATTTTCACAAACAACCATCTCACGGATTTACAGAGAATGGGCTGAAAAAAAAAAAACATGCAACACATTGAACCTTGAACCAGATGTGCTACAGCAGCAGAAGACCACACCTGGTGCCGCCCCTGTCAACTAAAAACAGGAAACTAAGGCTAAGGCTACAGGTCACATGGGCTCAACAAAATTGGACAATCAAAGATTGGAAAAAAACGTTGCCTTGTCTGATGAGACTCAATTTCTGCTGCCATATTCGGATTGCAGGGTTAGAATTTGGCATAAACCCAAACAGTTTTTTAAAACATAACAATGAGTTCACTCTACTTAAATTACCTCCACAGACACGGTCAGATCTCACTCCAATAGGGCACATTTGGTATGTGGTGGAACGAGAGATTTGCATCATGGACGTACAGCTGACAAATCTGAAGCAACTGCTTGGTGCCATTGAGTCGATATGGACCAAAATCTCTAAGAAATGGTAGCAGCACCTTGTTGAATCTATGCCATAAAGAATTAAGGCAGTAATTCATATCATTATCTTCTAAAAATGTTGTTTTATTACTTTTCCTTATTCAGAAGCTATGGATTTAGTTAAAATAATAAAACAATATACTGTAAGCCTGAACTTTGTAAAAAGTTAAAAATATTAAGTTGAAAGTTTTGACTGCAAAAGTTTACTTGCAGCGTGCTTGAATATATCAATACCACACAGCTTGAATAAAACTAATTAATAAAAACAAAATGATGCTAAAATAAAAGAATGCAATTCTTGACCCTGGAATTACTGCTGAACTATTTCTAAAATTACATCTACGAATTGGTTGTTTTTAAAGTAACTTTTTGTTTTCGTTTATTTCTTTGTGAATTAAAAAACAAAAAGAATAATTCAAACTTAGATTTGTTACGGTGGTATGGTGGCTTAGTGGTTAGCACTGTCGCCTTGTACCTCCACGGTCCAGGTTCGATTCTCGCCTCGAAGTCTGTGTTCATGGAGTTTAAATGTTCTCCATGTGCTTGGTGGGTTTCTTCCAGGTGCTCTGGTTTCCTCCCACCAGAACCACGCCTTCCTCCGCCTCAGGCTTATGATGGTGAGCCAGGCACCTGCCGCTCATTCCTCTCCCAGTGCTAGCTGGCTCTTGAGCTGCAGGCCTCAACTTTTCCCACAGAACGTTCTAAAGTGGCTTACGGTATGTCATTACTCTGCTGACCGGGAGAGCAAGGGAGTGGGGAATGGCAGTATGGGACGCTCACGATGCCTCCTGCTCTAGCTTTGACATGTTCACTAAGGAGATGAGGAGAGTCTTTGACTGCTCATCCTCTGGCCGAGAGGCTGGTAGGAAAATACCAAGGCTTCGCCAAGTGCCTCGTTGGGCTTACGACTATGCCATTGAGTTTCGCACCTTGGCAGCCTCCTGCAATTGGAACGAACACGCCTTATTGGACGCCTTCCTGGATGGCCTTTCTGAGAGCCTCAAGGATGAGCTTGTTTCCAGAGAGTTACCCTCTGATCTAGATGGGCTCATAGACCTCGCTGGTCGCGTCATTGTTCACATTCGCCTCCGACGTGACCAAAGCCAGCCAATCAGCAGGCCTCCTCCTTCTACTCCTCCATGCCGCCCTATTCCTCCATGTCCATTTACTTTTCCATGCCCTGACACCTCTCCTGAGGAACCCATGAAGATAAGTAGAACCCACAATTCTCCCGAGGAACGGCAATTACGACGAACTGAGAAGAGAAGTGCTTTTATTGTGGACAAGCAGATAATTTCCTCAAAGACTGCCTGCTAAAAAAGTAAGCCCTCCAGTTAAGTTAGGAGGGCTCCAGTCACAAAAACTTCCCTGACACATGCTCATATTTTGCTGTTACCCTCATCCATGACAACGAGTCCCATGCCATGCAAGCCCTGATTGACTCCGGGGCGGATTGGAACCTAATTAGCCTCAACACAGTAAAGATCTTGGGAATTCCTTTGAATCTTCTGTGCCCCTCTTTCTCTGTGCGAGTGCTAGATGGCAGCAGCCTCCCTGCCATTATGCACCAGACTACTCCAGTGACTTTACGTATTTCTGGGAACCACATGGGGGACATTTCCTTCTTTGTCATGGACAGCCCTTATTCCAAAATTGTTCTCGGCCGCCCCTGGCTAACTTTCCACAATCCCCACATTGACTGGGTCAAGAACATTATCCTGGGCTTGAGCCCCTTTTGCTTTGCATTCTGCCTCAGTTCAGCTGGATGCCTCTGAAACAGGGGTGGGGCAGTATTGTCTCAAAGGGTTCCCATGTATAACAAGCTGCATCCCTGTTCCTTTTTTCTCATCGCCTTTCACCTGCTGAGAGGAATTATGACATTGGAGACCGAGAGTTGCTAGCCGTGAAACTAGCTGTGAAACGAGACACTGGCTGGAGGGAACTGAACACCCCTCTCTCATCTGGACTGATCATAAAAACCTGGAGTATTTGAAAACAGCTAAGAGACTTAACACCCAACAAGCCAAGTGGTCCTTATTTTTCTCCAGGTTTAATTTCACCCTCTCTTACTGCCCTGGAGCCAAGAACACAAAACCAGATGTGCTGTCCCAACAGTTTTCTCTGGGCTAAGTCCCCTCACCCCAGGAGACCATCCTCCATCCTCGCTGTTTTGACGGCCACGTTGCTGGACATAGAGAGACGGGTAAGGCAAGCCCATGCCCAGGATCCTGCTCCAAGTAACATCCCCCAAGGTCACCTCTTCATTCCCTCAACCATGCGTTTGCAGGTTCTGGAATGGGGACACAGCTTTAAGCTTACATGCCACCCCATCGGCACACGTACCCAGTTCATTATACAGCAGCATTCCCGGTGGCCCACAATGAAGGAGGACGTAATCAAGTATGTGGCAGCATGTGACCCATGCACCAGAAACAAGAGCAGCAATAGGCCCCCAGCCGGCCTCCTTAGACCACTCCCAGTCCCGCACCACCCTTGGTCACACATTGCCATTGACTTTGTCACTGGACTACCCAGCTCCAATGGCGACACTTGCTTTGTAACTATCGTTGACCACTTTTCCACCACCCATTCGTTTGGACTCCCTTCCACCAAAGAGACGGCTGAGTTACTTATTCTTCATGTTTTTCGTCTCCATGGTCTCCCTACTGACATTGTCTCAGATCGAGGTTCACAATTCATGGCACAATTTTGGAAAGCCTTCTGCAAACTAATTGGTGCCACCCCAAGTCTATCCTCAGGTTATCACCCACAGACAAACGACCAAACAGAGAGAATGAATAAAGAGTTGTAGTGCTCTTTGAAACCCTTGTTTCCTTCTCAGGGGGAGGAGATCACAGTTCCATCTGCCCAACTGTTTGTTCGTTGTTGCAGAAGAACCTGGCTACAAACCAGGAAACAACCTCTGGTCAGGCAAAATTTATAAAGAGCAAGCAGACCGATGCCGCTCCGCAGCACGAGGGTCGTTCCCATAAAGACAATTTCCCGTAAACTCCCACCCAGGTTCATTGGACTTTTCACCATAACCAAGATCATTAATCCCTCCTCTGTAAAATTAGCCTTGTTTTCCACCATGCATCGCATCAACCCAACTTTTCACATATCCCAAATCAAACATCTGATCTCCAATCTGCCCACTATGACCCGCCCGCCTCGTCCTCCCCGTATCATAGATGGTGGTGGAGCATTCCATCCATCAACTCCTCAAGGTCCACCGCCTACGAAGGGGCATCCAGTATCTGGTAGATTGGGAGGGTTATGGACCTGAGGAGAGTAGCTGGGTTCCTGTCAAATTCATTTTAGATCCCAAGTTGATCAAAGATTTTTACAAGCGTTTCCCTGAGGCGCTCTGTCCAAATGCCAAGAGGTCTTCATAAGGGGGGGGGGGGGGATGGCAGGTACTGTCAAATTATTAAATTTTTTATGATTCATGTGTACCTCGACCAAGTATTTCGTTTATGGATTTCGCTATCGTTTGCCGCTTCGGATTTGTTTGACCTGGGTCTGATTGCTTCACAGACACTAACTCAGGTTTTGCGCCCCCCATCCCCGGCTTCGCTACCGTCTACCACTTTGGATTTGTTTGATTTGGAGTTGATTGCTTCACGGACACCGACTCACACTTTGCCCCTCGACTTCACTATAGCTCGTCACTTGCAGATTCCACACACAAAGACATCCACTGGTGAACTGACCTTCGCTATCACGGACCCGGGTTTTTTAGGATACACTTCTGTTTTTTCATTTCACAACGGCACTAAGGTTACTATACAGGTGTATCAAAGGCTAAGTGACACTAAGAACTGCTTATCCCTTCCCCAGCACTTTCATGATTAAAAGCTATTAAGACTTTCATTCCTGTGTGGTGTGTCTGCTTTTGGGTCCTATCAGCCTGCTCGAACCCCTCTGCCCTCGTGACAGGTTATCCGGAAGGTCTACCTGTAAAATTAGCACTATTAATTACCTTGATACTTCTACTAGGAACTATTGGTCAATGCTGCAAAGCCGATTTTAATGAATAACATTCTGAAATTGATTGTTCTCCATAACAGGACACACTGTTGAATGGGTTTTTTTTTTTTTTTTTTTTTTAACGTTTACAGTTTTTTACTTAGTAAAAAATTTATAAAACAGTCACAATTTAGAAAGAAAATTCAAATGCATTAACTTTCTACTAAAGAACGCTTCCTAAGATATTGGGATTAAAAAAATTAAAAAAACATTAGAAAATGTCACCATACGATAACAAGCTTTTTTGATTGTTTGTTTTTACTCGTTGTTGTGTATTGTGGAAACGGTAATGTTTTAGAACAGGCGCTTTAATATATAAAACCTGCGCTTAGCAGCTGCACAGCTGTCAGAGCCGCCGTTAAACACTGGAAAACCTTACGACCAATCAGAACTGAGAATTTAACAGCGCTAATAGTGATAGAAACCATTCTAAACAATCGTGGCATTTTCTTCCCGGACACTGCTGTAATGTTCAGACTGCAGAAGCTTCCAGATGAAAGGCCCTGTGTTTTGTCGAGCCCTTAAGCTTTGGATCTGTTTGAAACAACGCAGTTAGAGACGCATCTGGTTTGAATATTAAATACTTTCGGGCTATATTGGACACTGTGAAACTTCTTTGTGATGTGCCGTGTCAGCACTTTCTATAGCGCTAATGTGGTCAAGCAGCTCAGCTTTATCATTCCTCTGCTGAGGAATATTGGGATGTTCCTGGATATGATGTGCGGATGACAGATATCGGGTTCTAGAACAATTAGACAGGACATAAAATCAGTCCCAAACCCATTATTTAGCAATTCTGGCTTTGGGATATAATTTTAAGGAGACTGATTGCCGTTGCGGAATACGCTTATTTAGAAAGCACTAAAGTAATAAAAACAGGAGGGGGGTCCTATGCATGTTGGAAAAGTGCAACATTTGCAAATGTATGAGTAATGAAGTTAACTAGAACTGCATGAGCTTAGCACGCTTTTCCACATGCATGCAAATGTAAACTATTCAACATACTGTAGATCTTCTATTACAGTGTATATGATTGGGATATTATATTGCATTAATGGATATCATTGCTATATACTCCATTAGCACCAAGACATCAGTAATAAACTCAGACACAAATCAACTGATTTTGCAGGAAGAATATGTCACTCTACTGTAATTTTTTTTTTTATCTAATTGTTTTCAATACTAGTGTCAATACCGTTTTTTTATAGGTGAGTTGATGCCCTGAATGTACTGAATTACAGGCTTTTATTATTTTTTTTTAATTATTTTAATGTGCAACTTTCAAATATTAATCAAAATGTTAACATTTTAGTTTTTTCTTGATTTATGATTCTTTTTAACCACTTTCTTATTATTTATTTGGATATTAATTTATTTATTGATTGGTGCATTTATTTATTTGTTTCAACATTTTTATAGTCAAACCAATTTAAATTAAATGTTATTTTGGAAAATTATGTTTAGGAAACAAAAAGTAAATGAAAGAAAAGAAAATCTGAACTACTTTCTCTTAATTTCTTTCTTTATTTGTTTCCTTGTTTATTTAAACTGCTTGATTTGTTTTCCTTCATTCATCCATTTAGTCATTCATTATTTTTTTTTCTTTGTAGAGGTCAAGGTTTGTAGAAGTTTTTGTTTGTTTCATTGGCACTTCAATTGATTGGTTAGGAGACTGGTTGTTTGTTTGGTCTGTTGGTTTTGTTTTCTGACTGGTTGATAGTGAGCTTGCTGGTTTTGTTGGTTAGTTTTAGTTACTTGGTTGTTTACTGGGTTTTGGTGTTTGGTTGGTTGTTTCGTTGGTCACTTTGTGGTTGGTTGGTTGGTCGATCGTTTTTTGGTCATTTTTTTGGTTGGTTGGTTGTTTTGTTGGTCACTTGTCGGCTGGTTGGTTGATGGGTTGGTTGGTTGTTTGGTTGGTTGTTTTGTTGGTCACTTTGTGCTTGGTTGGTTGGTTGTTTTTTTTGTTTTTTTGGTTGGTTGGTCAATCAGTTGTTCAATCAATGGATAGTAAACAATGAGCAGCAAACAATGTTGTGATGACAATTTAAAATGATTAAATGAGTTGTCAGGATTTTTTCTCACCCACAAATTTTGGCTGGAGGGTTGTGTTTAGCTTGGCTCTTACTTGATCTTTTCCACTAAAAAAAGTCTTTGTGAGAACAACAAAAAAAAATCAAAGATGTGGTTCTAAACAGCATAATAAAACAAGCTCTGTGAGTTTACATCAGTCGAGTGCTTAGCAGGCTTTGAGGATGAAACCGTAGATTACCTCCAATCAATATTTTTGTTGCCTCAATGCCACAATCGAAGCAAAATGAACTGCATGTTTTTTTTTTTTTTTTGGATGATGTTGGACGTTTTGATCCAAGTGTCACTTTACCCAGTCGAACCTTAACATAAGTATGGCTGACATGTGGGGTAAAAGCCATCGCTCAGTTCATTATAAAAGCGAAAAGTGGTTTTATGTGGTTGTGCCTAGCTGTGTGAAGAGGCTATTAGACTGTGGTTTGTGATCTTGGCACAGGAGGCCTGCATTGTGCTCTCTCTCTCTCTCTCTCTCTCTCTCTCTCTCTCTCTCTCTCTCTTTCTCTCTCTCTCTATCCACTGCTACTCCCATGTGGGTGCCAGTCAACCCCCAATCCCCCCAAACCACCCCCATCCACATCACAGCATCTGCATCCTGCGCAATTTGTCATTGGCCCGTCTCCGCATTGCCATTGGCTGTTGCTGAGCAACCTGTCCATCTCACACACTATTTCCCATGATAAATTAGCTGGGCTGTTACTATGCCAACAGAATTTGTTACTTAATTAAACTGATTCGGATCGGAATTAGCTGGAGGGGAGAGCGAGCGCACCGCTCTTTTTCCTTTTTCTGTGCAGGGAGCTGCAAGCATCCAAAAGTCCAACAAGGAGTTACAGGAAGTGCTTGAACACTCAGAGAGTCAGGAGTGATAACACTTTACCATTGTAACTAGGATTCTAGCTCATTGCAGCACTAGCTTTACATTTAAGATTGTACTTACACTATTGTATTTCACCTGTTATGGGATGTGGTCAAACATATTAGTTTTTACCGCACATATTCAAGCAAGGTGGTTACAGTGTCTTCCAAATTAACCCCAACTGGATACCTTAACAACTTTTATGGCACCAATGACCATGTGGCTGAAAGGCACAAACAAACCTGGTCCAAGCAGATTGAAGGCGACCTGAGAAACCACAGACTTAATCTGTTTGAAGCAAAGACCATCACACCTGACCACATAGCGTAGAAAGGAAATCTAAAGGAGGCGATGACACCTGCGGCATCTAGAGCAGTGTATCCACTTTAAAGGCAACTTTGATTGACCATCAGCTAGAGACCCAATCGATTGATTGATTGTGTGATTGATTAATTGATTGATTGATTGATTGTACATATTCAACATATTCAAGGTTAGTTCTAGAAATAAAGTTCCTTTATTTTTCAAAAACATTTTTCTTTATATTTTACTACTGAAAATGTTGCATGATTGTGTTTGATAGTCGCTTGTGTATGTACTTGAGATTTATATTGGGGCAAACAGAGCCTCACACCTCCGGAGTTGAGGGTTCAATTCGTGCCTCAGGTTTGTGTGTGTGTGTGTGTGGAGTTTTCATGATCTTTCCATGCTCGGTGGGTTTACATTCATATTTACATTTAGGCATTTGGCAGATGCTCTTATTCAGAGCGACTTACAAAAATGCGTGAGTTTCCGTCATTCCGTGTGTGTGTGTGTGTGTGCCCTGCAAAGGATTTGCACCCTGTTCTGGGTGTACCCCGCCTTGTGATCTAGGTCTCCTGGGATAGACTCCAGGCCCCCATGACCCTGAATACAAGATTAAGTGGTATAGATGATGAGTGATAATTTAGTGAAATGACCTTTTATGTCACATCTTGTCCAGCTCACTCTTGCAGAAGAGGTCGTTAACCTTAATTTATTTTTGTCTTGTAAAATAAAAGTTTAAAAATAAATAAATAAATAAATAAATAAATAAATAAATAAATAAATAAAGGTAGAAACTTGAACAGTATTTCCTCCACTAGACTCCCAACTTCTACCTTGAGTCTGACTCAAATAATATTTTCTGCGCATACTGATACCTCGTCTTTTGCTAAAAGGGAAAGTAAAGTATATTTCTCCTAGAGGTCTGTTTAACTGTTCAGAAAATTCCGGATGAAATGGAAAAGTCAGTACAAATCGAACAAAAATGAAAAACCAAGCGCCAGGCCTTCCAGAAAACACTGACGCTGATGATTTCTCGACAAACCCGTGGCCATTCATGCATATGCATCGCTGTTCATTGACCATTGTGGGAAAAAAAAAAAAAAAAAAAAAAAACAGCCAAGCAATTTGGTTGCGTGCGCGCCCGCCGAGCCGGGAGCAAGAACAGAAGCATGTAATCTCTTTAATTTGGGACATCGCACCTCTAGCATTTTCCACAATTGGAAAAGAAGCCCTGGACCAACGGTGGCTTTACTGGCAGCTCTTATTTCCATAACATTCTGACAAAACCGTTTTGTCCCATCTGATTGGCTCTATTTGCATCGGACACCTCTTCTGCATATAGATTGATGGGTTTAATCAGCGAATCAGGGAAAGAGCTCAAACATCAATCACTGTCAGCGCTGTCTTTCGTTCCTTTCTTTCTTTCCGTTTTTTTTCATCCTTCTGTGAGCGCTCCTTGATTTTCTGCTGCTCTGATTCAACTGCAAAGGTAACGAAGACCTGAGAAACAATTTGACAAAGAGACCGGGAACTTATCAGGCTTCCACCGCGCCTCCACTTTTCCGCGTGATGACCCGCACACTCTGTTTTTTTTTTTTTTTTTGCATCAAGCCTAGAGAAAGTAGGAGGAAGGGAAAAAAGGAAGGGATGCGGATCAGTGGCCCTTTACCTGTCCACCCGTTTGTGAAGAACGTCCCAAATGGGTAGAACATGCAAATAAATCAAAGGCTTCATCTTGTGTTGATCCTTACAGTATATGTGATGAACCTTCTGCTTCTGTAGCATAAAAGTACAAAATTTTGAAGATATCTTCTCACTTCCGAGATCTGCAGGAGACGGGATGGTAAGAGGATGATGCAGACTTTCATAATGACAATTAAGTAGCATTTTCAGGATTTCCTGAAAAAAAAAAAAAAAAACATACAGTATCAAAACGATCATAATTTTTGATCGATTATAAGAACACTCATTAGAGATCCAAAGCTAGATACAGGTTTCCTTACCTACACTACCCTTCGTCATCACCCACAATCCTTTGTGAGATCAGGTTGATGAGCCAGCGATAAAAAGCAATCCTCTAAGCCAAAAAAAATTAAAAAATTAAAAAATAGCCTCAATCCCATGCATCTTAAAGACCTCTTTTCTTGCACATGATGATGTTTCATTTGCTTCACTGCATGGTGTAGAGCTACCTGGGGGTCCGAGTCCTGGACGTCACTGCGTCACCTTTAGGTTTGGGCGTATTAATAAAAAAAAAAAAGTGTCTGTCCGTCTAATTGGTCATTCTATTTTTTTTTTTTTTTTTTTTTAAATACAAAGAGGAATTTCTTTATTTTTTCCATGTAGCTTTCACCCTCCTTTGCTCTCGCTGTCCTGTCATCCATACGCTGACCCCTCATTTTTTATCCCTCCCCTGTGTTTGAGACAAGAACAAGCAGAAGAGCCATTAGAGGATATATATATATATATATATATATATATATATATATATATATATATATATATATACACATTTTTTTTTTTCCCCGTTCTTAAGGATATTCAGGCCGGCTTGTTATACGTATCGTGTCATTTTCAGGGGATGGCGAGAAGCTGGAATTGCATCCTGGGAGATCTGTCTGAAAGAGAGATGAACTGAAGTACTCCAGGTGTGATCCTCCACACACACATACACACACCATAGAGCTATTTGCATCTCTGTAGAGGTCACACGCGCGCGCGCGCGCATGGACTCGTCAAGGCGAGGACGAATGGAAGACAAGCAGACAGATCACTTTCACAAACATAATCGTGTTTGATATGGCTGAGTGAGTGAGACAGATGCTCGCTAGATGCAAAACAGGGATGCATGTGTTTTATGCAAGGTGTTTCATGATAGACTTTTCATCTTAACAGGAAAAATAGGGGGTAGACGTACGTATGTCTGGATGTATGTTCACGGTCGCTCCATCTCGTTCTCATATAAAGTAAAGAGTTCTTATTTAAAATTCATGTTCAATATGTATTCCATACACATGAACACAGTGTGGTTCTTTAGGCAATCTAGTAAGGAAACTACAGCAATCCTGCTCACATCCTGCTCGGCCCCCAGTCGAGCGCGAGTCGGAAAGCGATGCAACTACCGTATGAATCAACTCGCTTGGAATCAAAAGTGCATCTACCTGCATGTGGCCCGGGCCGGTTTAATTTCTGTTAGGTTTTTTACAGGATTTAAGCGTCACATGCAAAGTTCACAGAGAAGATTTACGGTCTAAACATTGTATCGATGTACATCAGAATACGAATTTAATCCGTTCTGGAGGCGAGTTCTTAAGGTGAAAATTTGTATTTCTATTTTATTTGTATATTCTCCGAGGAAATAATGAAAATGCAGAGAATCAGTTCCAGCATCCCAAAAATATTACCAATATTACTGATTTCCACTACTGTTATCATATTTCTGCATATAAAAACAATCAAAACATTTAGAAAAGACATGTACATGAAGTGAAATATGAAGAAAGAAAAAAAAAAGACTTTAACCTTAATTTATGATTTCTCTTGGCATCGGCAACAAACAAGTGGCACAAAATGAAAAATATAAAAATAAATAAATAAATACAATCACTTCACTTGGCATAACATTGATGCAAAAAAAGGTTTGGATTAGAGATTTGCGAATCCAGATTCATAAACATTCGTTATAGTATGACTCGGGATTCACGAATCATTCCCTTCATTTTCTCGGATGAGTTGAGTCCTAAGTTAGCTTGTTGCTTAAAACAACATAGATGAATAGGAAACAAAAAGCACACCATTTATGGAACAAGTAGCTGTCTGAGGTATTTAGGAAACCTCCTCCATGGTCAGGAACATAAGAGACTCAAAATCATGGGTACTGATTCATCTGATTCAGGCGAACCGCGGGACTCAGTGGATCCGTCGAACTCGTAGCACGTAGTGAAACAGTCCCAGGATTCTAAGGATTCAGTGATTGGAAGGATAATGGCAAAAGCAGTCAGAATCCCTACTGACTCAAGTGACTTAAAGGACTCGTGAGACTTGGATCCGTTCACTGAGTGATTCAGAATGATTTGAATCCGTAAATGGATTCGGGTTTCTCATCTCTAGTTTTGATCAGCTACCGGAATCCGAAACCGGATGTAAATCTGGTCAATGTCCAACAAATGGACAACAAATGAAAATTCGCAAGGTGGTGAGTTCGTATGCCGTGGTACAGTATATGCCTTGCTGTATATAGGTTCTATAGTTTAACTTTTCATCTTCCCATGGTACACAATGCAGAAACAAATCTGAAACCTAAGCAATGAAAATATGTCAAATGTAGTCACATTTCTGTACTCTTTCCTATTATAAGATTCTGAAAGACAAACTTTTTCCAATTACAAACTTAATAAATACATTTTAAGTCTAATAGTTTTACATTTTTTTTTACTTTTTTCATATATTATATATATATATATATATATATATATATATATATATATATATATATATATATATATATATATATATATATTATTATTATTATTATTATTATTATTATTATTATCCTGTTGTCGGAGTACTTCCCGTCTTTTCTAGAAATAAAAGCTTAAGCATGTTTTGGAAAAATATCTGCCAGTAAACAAGTTTATAATTACCTGACGTTCCTATTGAAACATGTCTAATAATGTTACGTTTGGTTAACTTTAATAATTAATTATAATCGAAAATATTCAATAACAATCAGTATGTTTGCATGATGTAATATAGAGAATCTTTCTTTCTTTTAGGCTCAGTAAAGCATACCGCTTTTACTTCCTGAATTTCTTATACTGTACATGAGATACTTCTTTAAAATCTGTTAGGATTTTAAAAACCATTAAACACACTACATGTATGATTTTACAGGGGGGAGGAAAAAAAAAACTGTATCCTGCACAGATCAAACTTTTCAGAGCAATGAATTTAAAATATTTGACATATAAACCGAGTTCCTCCCCCGATAGCTCCTGCCTCTGTGTCTGAATCTGGCAGTGAAATTTACAGCACTGAGGTGCGAACATCACGATATCTACAGTATAAATCATACGCGGTCATAAATGGACGATGCTCTCTGCTTTATCCACGGGCCAAATCTGTGAATAATGGAAAAGAAACACTTTTCTGAGGATGTGGCGATGAATCATTGATGGTGGTGTTGGCTCAGACCGCCACTTGCTACAATGAACCAATGAATGTGAAACACATGCTGGAAAACAGAGCATTAGTGCAAAAAAAAAAAAAAAAAAAAAAAACTTGTTTTTGAACTGAATCATGGGATAGAATTTTTTAGGAAAGGTTTGTTAAGGAATGAAACACTCGGGAGATGGTATAGGAAAATAAGCATTGACCTGTATTGGGGTTGGGAGTCGTAGCTACTGTTACCAAAAAATCAGTAATATACCAGACATATTGTTATTTATTAAAATAAAAAATAAATAAATAAATAAATAAATAAGCTCTCTTTCAAATCAAATTGTAATGAATATATAGGTAAATGTTCTACATTGTGTGTATGCATTGAATTTTCTTTCATTTATCGCCATTCTTCACAGTTTTCCCCTACATTTGTATTCTCTGCTTAGTGTTTTTTTTTTTTTTTGGTTGGTTTTTTGGCGTTGTTTATCAGTATGGTTTCCTTTCTCGTACGTGAAAACTGACAGCGTTTGCATTGCCATAATTTAATGCAGTGTTACATAACTGTTTGTTTTTCCACCACTTCTTATCTCTCTGTGGCTGAGGCCCTCTCGGCTTTCCTCTCTACTCCAGCCGTCTATCTCTGGTGCTTGGTGGTTAACGTCCTCATGGTGGTTTCAGCAGGTGTGGCTTTGTTAAAGGTAATGCTGATGGTTGCAGGGCTTAAATGAATTTGATGAGCGGTGCAGAAGGCACTGAATGGCAACTGCGTGGGTATCGGTTAGATAGCAGAGTGGCTGGAAAGGGATGGGATCTGTCACGAAAACGGCTTTGGAACGGCAACAGAGCGTTTCTTCTTTAGAAGCTGGTGCACAGTCCACCTTAGAATTATTGCCGTTCGAAAAAGGAGCAAAAACAACGATTCATTCAGCTTTCTAAATGATATATTTTTCAGTATTATAAATCAATGATGTAACAAATAAACATAACTCTAAAACAGTATGTTTGTTTGTTTTTTTCACTATAATTTTTTTTTTTTTTTTTTTTTTTTAGGTGCAAAACTATTGGCACTGCTGGAAAGAAAGATATTACTGAAAATCGCTCACAAATTCAGCTTCAGCTCAAAGATTGGTTGTCCTCCAGATGACTAAACAAAATACTTAACAAGTAAAAAACAAACCCAGAAACAGTTGCAGAAAAATAAAAAAAAAGTCCTTAAATTTGAACTGTGTTTAAATTTTTTTTTAAAAAGCCCATCATATCAGTTCATGGTCTTTGACTCTATATATGAAACTTGATTCATGACTCGTGAGTTATTTACAGTCAAGATTAATTCAGAAGTTTTTTGTATTTAATAAAGGGTGGGAGTAGCTAAGTGTCCAAGGCATTGGACTACTAATCGGATGGTCCATTTGTTCAAACCACAGCACCACCAATTTGCCACTATTGGGCCCTTGAGCAAGGCACTCAACTGCTCATGTGTATAATGCGATTAAAGAATGAAGTCACCCTGGGTAAGCGTCATCTACCAAATGCCGTAAATGTAAATTTGGAATTCTATATACAATGGACACTCTATGATCATGGTTCATTTCATTCACATTCCTTTGTATGAATTTTCATATTCTTCATGACAACCCTGAGGATGTAATAAAGTCGCGCGTGAACGAGAGTCCGAGATCCTCCGCAAGTGTCTCCAACCAGATAATAATATGAAGCCCCTCAGTGTTATCCCCAATTGTCTCGGTGTCAATAATTTTAAAGCCAGTCTTCTGTCACTATCCATCACTATATCCAGTAGGCTGGTGGAAACAGACAGTTCACAGGAGACTAATGCCAGACAAATGCAAATAATTGCTTTCAAAGATGGTGAGCAGAAAAGCATCTTGGAACACAAAACATTTTAAGATTCTTAAGATGGATCACCTACGATATCGGAAAACTACATCAACCACATTGGTTTTGACCAATCCATCACAGGGCACACACACACATACTACGGGCAATTTGGGAACACCAATTAGGTTAATACACATGTCTTTATACTGTGGGAGGAAACCCACCAAACATGGGGAGAACATGCAAACTCCATGCACACGGAGACTGGAATCGAACCCAGACCCTGGAGGTGCAAGGCAACAGTGCTAACCACTACACCGCCTCTTGTGAAGCAGAGATGTTCAAATGCATATAGCAATCAGTGCTATTCGTTTTCCCTTAATAAGGTGGTTTCATGGCTAGATTGCTACTTTGCACCTCCATCCAGTCTATTCCATTTACACCTCCTCCCTCCTCGACTCCTCATGCTATTAAGTTAAAAAAAAAAAGTGATCCATACATTGTCAGAATGAAGGACTTTTTTTTTTTTTTAAGTAAAATCGCTGTCTAGATGCATCTCTGATCCAGGTCAGGCAGTTCATTACCTGTTTTGCACAAACTAATTAAACCTTGTTTTGCTTTTTTTTTTCTTTTTTTTTTTTTTTTTTTTTTTATTTCGTCACAACGTTTGTCCCTTTATGGACCCGAAAAGTAATTTGGCCTTGAGCTAGAGACAGTGCGGCGCATGAAAAAGGAGTAAAGCGAAGGTCATCTTCAGTGAGAAGCGCGAACCATCAGCAACCTATTGCATGTGTTGATGAAGCTGCGATTAGAGTTTATAGCACCTTGTTAAAGGTTGAGCATAGCACGGGTATATTTAGACGGTGCTAATTCGTCGTCTCTCGCTGTAATATTATTAAAGTGCAAAACGGGTGCCGTGAGAAAGAGCAATAAGCTACATAAAAGAACAAGAGCTCCTCACGACTAGCTGTGACATTTTTTTTTTTCCACTTTCACTCTGCAGGCCTACCTGACCTTGAGTTCTGGATCTGTTCGGCCGCTCGGCTCGGTCCTGACTGATTTTGCTTCATTATCCAGCAGGATGAGCGGAATGACTATAATAAGCCTGGTCAATTCATGAGTCACAACTCACGACGTGTAGTTTTTTTTTTTTTACTGTTAAACATTACTTCTTAACACTGTATTAAGAAGGAGGTGAAATGGGAAAATGTTAGTGGAACACAATTTGTTTGTAATAACTGTGGGTACAAGCGTTAGTAAGTTGCTTCCTGACCTGTCCTGAAAATTTTTATTATATTATTATATGAATGAATTATTAGTACAATGTTCGTAGCCATTGACTTGAGCTTGTGCACCAATAACTGCTTGAAATCGAAATAAATATGTTTTATTTGCTATCCTGTATTATTTATTAGTGGTAGCTTAGTATTGGGCTTAGTATTGTCAAAGGAATGAAACACAATGGAAGAAATCATCAAGGATAAGCTCTAAAGTTGATTCTTTTGCTATAACAAGAAGTTATAGCAAAAGAATCATATATATATATGGTTGGTGATATTAACGTCCTGTTTGTGGCACATTAGTATATGTGAGGGGGCAAACTTTTCAAGATGGGTGGTGACCATGGTGGACATTTGGAAGTCGGCCATCTTGGATCCAACTTTTGTTTTTTCAATAGGAAGAGGGTCATGTGACACATCAACCTTATTGGGAATTTCACAAGAAAAACAATGGTGTGCTTGGTTTTAACTTAACTTTATTCTTTTATGAGTTATTTACAAGTTTCTGCCCACTTATAAAATGTGTTCAATCTGCTGCCCATTGTGATGGATTGCCAATGCAACCCTCTTCTCCCACTCTTCACACACTGATAGCAACACCGCAGGAGAAATGCCAGCACAGGCTTCCAGTATCCGTAGTTTCAGGTGCTGCACATCTCGTATCTTCACACCATGGACAATTGCCTTCAGATGACCCCAAAGATAAAAGTCTAAGGGCGTTAGATCGGGAGACAAAGTGGTTAAGGTCTGCAGCTCATGCTCCCTGAACCACTCTGTCACAATTTGAGTCCGAGGTCATCTTGGAATATGCCCGTGGCATCAGAGAAGAAAACTATCCATTGATAGAAAAGCCTGGGCATTCAGTACATTTATTCACATAACATTGCTGAGCGACAGGCTTGTATGGTAGGCACTGGGCATGATGGGTGCATGACTTGGGGTAATGGGTGCAGCTGCCTCTCTTCTTACGCTGATCACTCTGAATTATTTGATTGCATTGAACTATTCAGGGTTTTATTTTATTTTTTTCCGAAGATTTTTTCCCCAGGGTTTAAATAATAGGATTTACAGTTCTGAACTTGAACAATTTTAGTAGTTCAAGCAATCTCCTTAGTTGTTTTCTTTGCTTGATGCAGGACAATAATATGACCTTTCTAAAACAGAGTAACATCTTTGCCGCAGCCACAGAATTTGTCTTCTGACAAGGGTGTTTAAGAAATGAGAAGCTACTCACTGCATCAGTTAGGGATAAACAACTTGTTGAACCATACGGTATAAATCACTGCAGAAATTATCTAATGGAAGGCTCCTACAGGACCAACTGTATATGCTTACGAACAAAACATGGTATTGGTGCTAGAAAGTGAATTTTCGGATAGGATCATATAACAGCATTTTTCATAATACTTAATGCTCCTGATCCATGCTTTGTCTTTTGCTTATATGCATGCACATCTAGTTTTATCAGATAAAAAGAATCACATTCGCTAAATGTCATGCCCTTTTACTGTACGTAGTGTCCGTAGGTTTTTTAATTCAAATCTTTCAGTGATCTTAATTTTCATTTTGATGAAACTTGACCAATTTAGATTTTATATGAAAAGACATAAACCTGACAAAATGTATTATTCTAAAATTGTTTACATTGCAACATGAATTTGACATGGTTACAGACACTACAGATTTTTTTTGTTTTTTAATGCTTTACAAAAAAAAAAAAAAAAACTATTTAAGCAACACTTTAAGCAAAACCCCAATTTTAGTATCAATAGTCCTAAAAACATGAACAATTTACATGTTTAATTACTTTTTTAAAGTGAAAAAAGTAAGATGCTGAAAAATGGCTGTTTTTAAGGCACATATACAGTAAAATCATGTCTCCAAAACAGCCGGAGCTAGCAATTAAAAAAAAAATTCCTGAAGCAAGATCAATCATGTTTCATAAACTTCAGAAGTCTGCTTTGGAACACACATTTTCTGTATTATATGTATAACATAATAATAATAATAATAATAATAATAATAATAATAATAATAATAATAATAATAATAATAATCAGCACCAATACTGAATTTTGGCTATTAAATAAGTTAAATACAGGTGGTGACTTTTTGGGCCAGGCAGTGTGTAAATTGTCCACCATGGATGTTCTATAGCACATACAGTATAATAATATATAAGAAACAACACATTAATCCAGACCAACAGACCAGTGTTTATTGTCATGAGTTATAGATTACAGGTTTTATTAACTCAACATGAGTGCTATATAATACAATCTACATTATTCTCTCTTTCTTTTAATGTATCATTGCTATAATATATCACCATTAGTTTTTGCACCAAAGTCAGACCGGTATATGTAAAACGCTTTAATATGCTTATCAACAGCTCGGCATTGAGGATCTTTTGATCAAAACCTCAGCAAGGAGAAAGTAAAAATAAAAAAAATAAAAAAATCCACTCTTCTTGAACGCTATCATAATTACGAGGCCTTAGGAGCTTATGAAATTTAATTTCTTGACACAAATATCAGCAACAGAAAAGGAAATTAAAGTTATCATTACTGTCAGGGCATTATCGCTGCCTCACTTAACCTGCCATTCAGTCAAATGAATTATTTATATTCCCGCTCTTTTATTCGTCTTTTATGCGTCGGGTATTCAGGATATCCTTCTTAGGTGTTCAGATGAGATGTGGCTGAAACGTGTGTCGCGTCACCGTCCTCCTTAAATAATCGCTTTTAAATAATCGGGGTTGGTTTTTTTGGTTTGTCATAAACTGTTTGCGTAAAAACAACGTCAAGACGATGAGAAAACTAGACCAAACACCATGTTTGAGGTCGACAAAGGCAACATTTATTGTCCAATATTCAATGTGCTTGGATTTCTTTTCAGTATACAGTACAATACAGTGGTGTATTATCTACTCAGATCAACACTATTTTGGGTTCAACAAGAAAACAAAAGCTTTGTTTTCCACTACAGGTTTTAATGTCAAAAAATATTTGAAAATATAATAAAGTTTGCAACAATACGAGCTCTTAAAGCCCCTTTTGATGTCATTTTATTTTAGTCACATTATCAGCAAGATGGTGGTGTCATAAGGTCCGATACAAGGTACAAGATACAAGGGTACAGTTACTACCAGGTACTGTATTATTCTCCTGAAACAACACTACCTATAGTGTTTTATTCCATTTTGCTTGAGCAGACACTGTACACAATTTGGCCTGGCAGCGTGAGAAGGTCCGTTCTCATATTTTCCACGATTCTGCATCACATTCCATAATTTCTGCTGCAACACAGGCAGTCCAGACGCCTTGTGACTTCTCAACCATTTCCTGATCCATAGCTTTTTTTTGTTTGTTTGTTTGTTTTGTACAAATTAAAATAACAAGTAACTCTGAGTCCCGCTAAGAAGAAAATGTCAGCGCTACCCGATGGTGTCGTGGCAACGGTAAAGCATCCTGAGACCATTCATGTTTGCGTTCGCTTCTTAACCTAGGGAGTGCGCTCACTCATAATTTTGCCTAAGAGCACAGCCATGAATAAAGAAGGGTACAAAAGAAATCCTCAGAGAGCAACTTCTCCCAGGCATACAAGAAGAGTCGGTGATGAACAATGTGCTTCCCATCATGATGGAGCGCTTAAGGCAAAAGTGATAACTTAGTAGATAACTTTTGAGTCCATGGCCAGGAAGCTCCTCAGACCTTCAATCCCATTGAGAACTTCTGGCCAATCCTTAAGAGGTTTGTGGACAAATATAAACCCCCAACTTCTGACAAACTCCAAGCACTGACTACGAAAGAACGGGCTGCGTCGTCATCAGTTGACTGACAGCCTGCCAGGACGAAGTGCAGGAGCCTTGAAAAAGAAAGGATCAACTCTGCAGATATGAACTCTTTGCATAAACTTAATGTAATTGTCAATAAACTCCTTTGACCCTTATAAAATACTTGCAGTTATACTTCAGTATACCAGAGCAACATCTGGCAAAAATAACTAAAAACGATGGAGCCGAAACAACAACTTTGTGAAAATGTTTATTTGTGTCATTCTCAAAACTTTTGAGTCTAGAGAGCAGATTGTGCTTTTACTGGTGGGAGGGAGGGAGGATGGGAAGGCATAGCAGACTCACAATCTGACGTCAATCATCATGGCACTCACCAATCATGAGTCTCCACGAGCTTGAGCATGTGTTTTCCATGTTTGAAAAGATGTGGTCGGAAGCCTCAGGTGTTCTGGGCTGTAATTAGACATGACTAAAATGAAGTCCAATTTCTTTATTCAGATACCCTGTTTAATTTATTATTATTATTATTATTATTATTATTATTATTATTATTATTATTATTATTATTATTAATGAAGGACGTACAGTACAGGGACCAGCTGATCATTATGATTCATACACATTTTCTCACATTTCTTACACGTTTCCATAATTTTCCTTTGATTGGGTAAAGCTGCTTAATGACAGTGACCATTGTTAAAAGCGCTATTCAAATAAAATTGAATTGAATTTACAGATACACTGTTCTTTGTATTTAATTATACTTTTATTTAGCGGTCTCGCTCTCTCTTTCTCTCTCTTTGTGAGTCATGGGTTATTTTCATTGGTTTCATAATTATCATTGGTTTGTTACCCTGATGTGTTCAGCTGTTCTGTGTTGCACTTTGATTAGTTTGTCTCTTTCTACCCTCCTGTTCCTTCGTCTGGTTGAGAAGTCCCGTTCATTAAAAGTGTGCATTTATTTCCTGTCCCTGTTCTTTGACATTAATCAACGTGTATAAGGCATTGTATAGATTATGGATCTCCTGCGTCTGATGGTTCCTTCCTGTTCTTTGACTATGGATCATGTTAGAGTCACAAAGCTTTTGGCCCTCGCTGAATATTGTCTCTTCTCTTCTTCAGCCCTTTCTCTGTAGACCGTAGAGATGGTTGTGCGTTAAAATCCCAGGCAGATCAGCAGGTACGGAAATGCTCGGAGCGGCCCGTCTGGCACCAACAGCCGTACCACGTCCAAAAACACCTTTCCATCTCCGTTCTGATGCTCGGGTTTGACCTTCAGCAGATCATCGTGATCGTGTCTACAGTGCACTGAGTTGCTGCTATTTGATTGGCTGCTAGATTTTTGCTTTAACAAAGAGCAGACAGCTAGTCTGTTCTTTGTTTGCTACATGTATCACTTCAAGAACACTTTTCTTTGTACAGTAATATATATATATTTTTTTTACAATGAGGGAAAAAAAAAATACACAACATGCATATTTCACATTGTTTGTTCAAGCAAAAAATAAATAAATAAATAAATAAATAAATAAATAAAAATGACAGGAAGATGCTTTGATAGACTTTATATGTTTTACTGAAATGATCATTTTTACGCAGCAAAATCACTAAAGCCTGTCTCAACTGAAACAAAAACTACGTTTAAGTCTGTGTTTGTCATTATGGCCGTTTGGTCTTCTGACAGGACTTCCACTAAAGCAATGTGTGTTTACGGCGCTTGAATGCCATCCGACATCTGGAGATTTCCAGCTCCGTGTGGATGAGTGATTCCGTTTCTGTTCTGCTAAAAGCGTCGTCTTCAGACGCGTCTGACACATACAGTATGTTTGTCCAAGAACCTCCAAGAACATACGGCCGAATCCGTCGCCGTGTTTCGTTCGAGTCCGTCAGACGTCGGCGAGAGCTTTATGTCGGTGTGTCGATCCTGATAGACAGCAACAGATCCTAGTGTTTATCCATATGCAGTCCTCACAGCATGGAAACCATGTTTTTTTTTTTTTTTCTTCGTTTTTTTTTGGCGTTTAAATTCAAATAAATTTAGGATATGAAAGATGGCGCAGGAAGACCCCGCAGTGCATCTTCTAATCCTCTCTGAGAAGCACAATTAAAAAACGATAATAAAAAAAAAAAAAAAAGAAAATCAATTAAGTTTGCACTGCCGGGACGGGATCATTATTTCATCGGCAATAATTTGAATGATAGCATAATAAAGAGCGTTTTTATTTAGAATTAGGCCAGAGCAAGTTCAGCGGGAGAAGACGGATGTGTGCAGATAGACGGATCTAATTAGCGCCGTGTTCATTCGTGGCATCATTCTCGGCGCCTTTATGAGCCTCTCTCTAAAGCACGACTTAATGCAGCTAATCCGTGTCCACTTCTTAATGACTGCAAATCGCCTCGATCAGGAGCTGATGGAACGCCAAGGAGATTAATCCTGCACTCGCGGTCGCTAGTGAGAAAGGACTGGAGGACTGGATGGAGTGGAGTGGCGTGGAGTGGAGAAGTCTTTATCATTTTTACCTTGTAGTTAACTGAACATCGGTCCACACTGACTTTATACAAGTGGTATTACATAAACCTGTCTGTAGCTGTTTTTGTTACAGCTTCACCGTATCCTTTATACACCATCGTTAACTGTCCATAGACATAGAAGTCAAGAACGAAGATCAAGGCAGGAATAGAGTTTGGATGGGACTCCAAGTTATCACTTGGTACCATGAATGAACAACTTTTTTTTTCAAATTCAAATTCAAATTCAAACTTTACACACTGTTTTATATCCGGGGCAATTTCGAGTCATAAGTCAACCTCCTGGGAAATATTCTGAAATGTTGGAGGACACTGGAGAACTTTGAGAGAACGCACATGTGCACAATTAGTGCGTGTGACTGTAACTCAGGATTGAACACATAGACCCTGAGGACAGAATTTTAGAATGAATTTCATTTCATTTCACTTCACTTCACTTAATAATTAAAAAAATGCAACATAAATAGTCAATTGATGTATTACTTTGCATGAAATTATAAATAAATAAAATTTTATTAATTATTATTATTAATAATAATAATAATAATAAATGAAATTACTTAGAATAAATATAAATCTAATTATAATTATTCTTATAGTACTTATTTGTTACTTTTGCTTTAATTCTTTACCCCCCGCCCCCAATTAACATAATCTAATATTATTACATTTTATTATATTCTTAATGATCATTTTGTCATTTAAGACTTTCAATAATATTGTAATATTAAACATTAGGGGAAAAAAATTCGATTACATATCATGTTTCTTTTGATTTGACAATTTCGAATCCAATTTTTGTTTAAAATTAATTGTTATTAAAAAAAAAAAAATATATATATATATATATATATATATATATATATATATATGGACAAAATTGTTGGTATAGGTCACAGAATAACTTTAATCTGACAAAAGTAATAATAAATAAGAATTCTATGAATGTTAACCAATGAAAGTCAGACATTGCTTTTCAACCATGCTTCAACGGAATTAATGAAATCAATGAAAAAAAATGAACTCATGGAACAGGCCTGGACAAAAATGATGGTACCCCTAACTTAATAGTTTGTTGCACAACCTTTTGAGGCGATCACTGCAATCAAACGATTCCTGTAACTGTCAGTGAGACTTCTGCACCTCTCTGCAGGTATTTTGGCCCACTCCTCATGAGCAAGCTGCTCCAGTTGTTTCCGGTTTGAAGGGTGCCTTTTCCAGACAGCATGTTTCAGCTCCTTCCAAAGATGCTCAATAGGATTGAGGTCAGGGCTCATAGAAGGCCACTTTAGAATAGTCCAATGTTTTCCTCTTAGCCATTCTTGGGTGTTTTTAGCTGTGTGTTTTGGGTCATTGCCCTGTTGCAAGACCCATGACCTGCGACTGAGACCCAGCTTTCTGACACTGGCCAGCACATTTCTCTCTAGAATCCCTTGATAGTCTTGAGATTTCATTGTACCCTGCACAGATTCAAGACACCCTGTGCCAGATGCAGCAAAGCAGCCCAGAACATAACAGAGCCTCCTCCATGTTTCACAGTAGGGACAGTGTTCTTTTCTTCATATGCTTCATTTTTCCATCTGTGAACATAGAGCTGATGTGCCTTGGCAAAATGTTCCATTTTTGTCTCATCTGTCCATAGGACATTCTCCCAGAAGCTTTGTGGCTTGTCAACATGTAGTTTGGCATATTCCAGTCTGGCTTTTTTCTGATTTGTTTTCAACAATGGTGTCCTCCTTGGTCGTCTCCCATGTAGTCCACTTTGGCTCAAACAACGACGGATGGTGCGATCTGACACTGATGTTCCTTGAGCATGAAGTTGACCTTGGATCTCTTTAGAAGTCTTTCTGGGCTCTTTTGTTACCATTGGGATTATCCGTCTCTTTGATTTGTCATGAATTTTCCTCGTGCGGCCACGTCCAGGGAGGTTGGCTACAGTCCCATGGATCTTAAATTTCTGAATAATATGTGCAACTGTAGTCACAGGAACATCTAGCTGCTTGGAAATGGTCTTCTAGCCTTTACCTTTAACATGCTTGTCTATAATTTTCTTTCCAATCTCCTGAGACAACTCTTTCCTTCGCTTCCTCTGGTCCATGTTGAGTGTGGTACATACCATGTCACCAAACAACACGGTGACTACCTGGAGCCCTATATATAGGCCCACTGACTGATTACAAGATTGTAGACACCTGTGATGCTAATTAGTGGACACACCTTGAATTAACATGTCCCTTTGGTCACATTATTTTCAGTATTTTCTAGGGGTACCATCATTTTTGTCCAGGCCTGTTCCATGAGTTTATTTTTTTTAATAATTCCGTTGAAGCATGGTTGAAAAGCAATGTCTGACTTTCATTGGTTAACGTTCATAGAATTTTTTTTTTCATTATTACTTTTGTCAGATTAAAGTTATTTCTGTGACCATTGTGAGTTTTTCTTTCATTGATCGAAGGGTACCAACAATTTTGTCCACGTGTGTGTATATATAGTGTATATAGGTGTGCATTTGAGGTAGTACAATGTTGCCATTCCTTTACATACCTATAGGTGGCGAGCTCTTAACTATAGTATGGAATTCTTTGTAATAGGAGCAAGTTTATTTAGAATTGCAAGAAAATCTTTTTTTTTTTTTTATTGAATCAAGTGTATACAATCATGATACTTATACGATCACAATACAAATTGAATCGGCACCGAGATATTGGGATAATATCGTATCAGGCGATCTTTGGCGATTATTGCTTTATATTATATTAGGGCAGCGCGGTGGCTAGCACTGTTGATGGTTAGCACTGTTGCCTTCCACCTCCAGGGTCCAGGATCAATTCCCTCCTCCTGTCTGTGTGCATGGAGTTGCATGTTCTCCCCATGTGTGGTGGGTTTCCTCCGTGTACTCCAGTTTTCTCCCACAGGTCAAAGACATGCAGATTAGTCTGACTCGTGTTCCCAAATTGCCCGTAGTGTGTGAATGAGTGTGTGCACTGCGAAGGATTGGCACCCTGTCCAGAGTGCACCTCGTCTCGAGCCCTAAGTCTCCTGGGATAGGCTCCAGGCCCCCTGCGACCCTGAATACAGGATAAAGTGATGTAGATTGAGTGCGTGTATAATATTATTATGATATAAAAGTCATACTTTTAAGACTATGAAAAGAAAAAAGACCCTAAAATCATAGTCTGATTTTATTTTAAAAAATCCACTATGTTTTGAGAATAAAGGCATAATACTGTATGTCACGAGAAAATGTTAAATATCAGACCAACAGCCAAGTGTTAGCACAAGACACTGGAGATGTAACTGTTTATTGGTAAAAGATAAACTTTCAAGGCTTTCGAAGGCAACAGAAATATTGAAAAAAAATAAAATTTGCAACATTTTTTTAAAAAATCGTGTGATGTTTTTAAGCACTGGCCCTCGAACTCTGTCTTAAACACAGTACACATGGAGCTCAAAGAAAAATAAAATCGTAGAGCTAGGAACAGGGTTTGAATTTGAGGGTTAAAATGAAATGATGATGAAGAAGAAAAAAAAAAGAGCTAGGACATTGGCCTGCTGCCAAGAGCTGCCTTTTTTTTTTCTTTTTTTTTTTTTTTTTTTTTCAAATTTACATCTGCTTACTCTGCTTCTTAAATCCACTCATTTCTGTGCGCCTGAGCTTTGCTGACCCTTGCATACGCGCTCGGCTCTGCTGCGTGTTTCAGCGAATAAATTATTATAATGTCGCTCTTCAAATGATGCTGCAGTGGCATTTCCGGTCCACTAGGAAATTTCTACCCAGCCGTTTCATCTCACTGTACCTACAGTCTGGGCTTTTTTTTTTTTCCCCTCCTTTTAATTATCTTTCCTCTCTACGAAGCGCTTAGGAGTTCATGCATGATCGTGGCTTCACCTGACCCTCATTTGGCTGTTTGTATCTTCTTTTTTTTCTTTTTCCCCCCTTGCAAAGACAGAACTTAATTCTGCTGCTTTCGAATGCTAATACGGAGCCTCACTGGAGAGCGTATTAAAGTGATTCATTTTTTATTACCCAGTGTCCTCATTACAGCCGCGGTGAGATCCCGGCCTCGGTGTGGAGATAATGAGGGAGCGTTAAGCCACCAGGGGGAGGTAGGGGCAGCTGTTTGAGACGGGGAGACATCTCACACGTGGTTCAGCTCACCTGGAAAGCCTCCAGGATGGTCTTGCTTGCTAAGTCAGGATTATGGATATGCAAATATTACACCTTGTGTTTGCGTTTCTTTTTTTTTTTTTTTTTTTCTCCTTTCTTCTTGAAGCATCTTGAACACTCACTTGGTTTAATTGCTATTTTTGTTTGACAGTAAGAATGTGGCGAAGCCCCTTAAACTATGTTGTCAAACTTGCTTTGTCTTACGGCCGTAATTACGTGTCACCATCTCAGAAGTTCTTGAAATATCACACATAATAGTTACTTAAAAGCAGCCTCGCCTTAAAACCCTCTTAATCTCGATTGAAATCACGACATCTAATAGACGTTCGCTTCTTTGCATCGTTCTTATTCACTTACTAACGAAGCCGTCTTTAATTTACTATTCAGCAGATGTTATCACATCACAGTGTGGTCGGATACTCCGCTGCGATTGGTCAAGAAGGTGTGGATTATTTCTCATGCTTGGACTTGAGCGGCGGATGCTCTAATCTGCATAAGGTGATTATTGAATCGTGTGAGTTTTCTGTAACGAGACGTTTGTCTAACATTTAATAAATGAGTCTCCAGTAATAGTAATAGTAAGTTACTGCTGTAACTTGAGTTTAGTTTAGTGAAACGCACAGCATTTTAGCCTCTCTTTTTTTTTTCTTTTTTTTTTTAATAAACATATATAGGTGTCAGGATTGTGCAGATATATCTTTTTTTTTTTTCTCATAAAATCATAGGCAATATAATACACTAAATTTTATTTCGTTTTAACTAACTATACAAAAATGACTGAGGAAAATGGGACAGATACACGTTTTTATTGTTGCTTTCTATTATGTTTTCTTTAAATCAATGATGATATATATATATATATATATATATATATATATATATATATATATATATATATATATATATATATATGTGTGTGTGTGTGTGTTTGTGTGTGTGTGTGTGTGTGTGCTTCTATATGACCGTCATTGAATAGAATTTTAAAGGTTAAGAAACATGAAACATGATGCTGCGTTGTTTAATACAACTAATATATAACTAAAGAAAGATAAAAGTGCACCTTATGTGTTAAAAAAGTTTGGACCTGTGCAAACTGCTATGGTGGAAAATGCCTAAAACAGTGCTGCTATAAGGAAATAATTAAGTTTGAGGTGATACAAGTAGTGCCGCTTTATCACACGCGCTTGTCAATGATTATTGTCCTATATAACACCGCAGCACCCAGTGTTTTATTCCTTATATGTCAGTTTCTGACTTTAGCTGGCTTTGCTGCTTTATAGTTTGAGAAATTCACACCATATTTTTTATTTTTTTTTTAGGCTAATTGTTCCTTTAACCGGTGTCACATCTCAGACACAAAGCCCCGCCCTTTAGATTTACTACATTTCATGGTGTCCTGCTAAGAAGTGACAGCTGGATGAAAGTTTGCTGTTTGCGTTCCTCCAGAACAGCGAGAGAAATGATAATTCTGCCCCCTTTAAGCTTTAAGGCCCACACACACACACACACACACACACACATAGACATAGACACACACACCAGAGGCAGTACCTGTCCTCTCCGAGTCACAGGCCTCGCTGCTTCTGTCTGCATGTCATAATTAGAGTTTGTCATTTTCACACTGCACTCTTTAATTACAGCCTTTTAAGCTCGTCTCCGGGACCCACAGGCCTGTGAAAAGTTCCGCAGCTCCTTCACCGAGCACTGACAGCCAACCGCCGCTAAATGGGTGTAAAGCGACTGAAAATACGACTCGGCCGGCAAATTAGACGTCTCGGCGCTGGCCGCAGATGGGTGCCATTAACCTCCCCGGACACAGTGTCGCACCGTTCCGGCAGATCCGGTGCACCCCGCGCTGTCAGCAGCCTTCATTTCAAACCGACGTAATTAGGAAGCTCTTTCTGCGAAGAACAGATTAAGGAGTCGCTTCACACTCTCGAACATTTCCATAATTCCGCAGGACGAAGAGCCTGACATTTCCCCAGCTCCGTGTGTAATTGATAGAAGCAAGTGCAAGAACTTCTTTTTGTGTGTGCGTGTGTTCACTCTTTCCCTCGCTTCCTGTGGTTTATGTCATGGAGAAGGGTAATAGATGGAGCACAGGGGTCAAGGTTTGCTTCTTGACGGTGGATTATGCCGTGTTTAGCTCTTTGTGAGCCGACTCTACAAATCAGATTTCATGTACATAAAAAAAGAAGAAAAAAAAAAGTTTAAATATGAATGCATAATATCTCAATTAACAACACTTACATTTGCTGCTTCTTTTTTTTTTTTCTTTTATCTGCATGTCTTTGGACTGAGGAAACCACAAAGCGTGGGGAGAACATGCAAACTCCATGCACACAGACATACAGCGAGGCTGGAATCATTATATTAGGGCCCTGGAGGCCCCGTGTGGCCAGCTAACTAGTCTACCTTTACTTGATTATGCCATGTAAATAACATCAAGCTCAGTGCGGCTCTGACGTGTCTCTTTTGCTAACAAACTCTTGTCATTCGTGTTTTGCTTTCTTTGATCAGAATCTAAAAATGTGCTTGCAGTTGCTTAATGTTTTTTTGTTTGTTTGTTTTTTTTTTTCAAAAGTTTAAATTTCGAACACCATAAAGCTCCTTATACTTAGATCCTTATACTGGGTTACTAGCCCAAGTACTGGCTAACAGATATGCCTTAAGTCTAAATCTAAAGATTAGCAGAGACTCAGTTTCATGGACATCTAGAGGAAGTTCATTCCACCACTTTGGCGCCAGAACAGAAAAGAGTCTGGACGCACATCTTCCTCGAGCCCTGAGAGATCGCTGGACCAGCCGAGCAGCGCCGGAGGTTCGGAGGGAACGTCGGTGGGTTTTGAATTTGATGCCGGCAGCTACGGGAAGCCAGTGCGAAGAGCGCAGAAGTGGGGTGGTGTGGGAGAACTTGGTTTAGACTGAAGATGAGACGTGCAGCTGCGTCCTGGATCAGTCGCAGCGGACAGAGGCACGGTACGCCCTGGACAGGGTGCCAATCCGTTGCAGGGCACAAACACAGACACTCTTACACTCTCATTCGCAACACAAACACAATGGGCTATATGGGAATGCCGATTAACCTAATCTGGAGGAAAACCACGAAGCACGGGAAGAACATGCAAACTCTGTACACACAGATCTGAGGTGGGAATCGAACTTAGATTCCGAAGGTGCAAGGTGACACAATCCAAGGACATTAGGCCGACTGACATTCCCAAATTGCCTATAGTGTGTGTGTGTGTGTGCGCCCTGTAACGGATTGGCACCCTACTCCACCTTGTATACAGGATAGCGCGGTATAGACGATGAGTGAAAGTAAATAATCACTGTACAGTTGAAAACTTTCATAACTACAGTACAGTCAACTCATTGCACCAAAATGTATATTGCTATTTGTTACCACATTCAGTTCAGTTTCATTCAGCCTTGAAGGGTGGACCAACGCCTCATTTGTATGAGTTTCATGTTGTGTGTTTTTTTTTTTTTTTCGAGACGCTGTTGGTTGTCCAAATTCATACATAAGCTACGTTTTTGTTTCGAAATTTAGACAAGGAACGTATAACTTTTGTGTAGTTTGACAGCGTAACATTGACCACTCGGTTATAGTACTGAACTCAAGAGAGTATTTTATTGGATGGCTACATACAGTAGACTGTACAGTACCTGGTGGAGTGCTGTCAAGACTGCCATGTGTCTTGCACAAGCATGAGGCAAAAACACTCAGCACATTATCTCCCAAAGATGCTCTGCAGTTGCACACAGTTGTGATGTCAGTTGTGACAGTTGTGATGTCATTTTGTGTACAGTTTTGGGGACGGTATTATTTTCTTCACTTGAAAAATCTTTGAATGACAAGGAATTCTGATGCAGAAAGATCGAAATATCGAAATTACATTTCAAATGTCAATTTTAAATTTGTGTACAGTGGTACAGTAGTATTCGTTCCAATGAGGACCAATGAATGAATGAATGAATGAATGAATGAATGCACAGCTTAGGATATTCATGCAAACTGCAAATGTACCTTTTTGGAGTTTATTCAAATTGCTGGGCTTTTCTGGAGTGTATGGTGGTTTCACTTCCCACATCTCTGCCTCGTCCACAATTTAAAGCTTCTGCTATCATCTACTTCTCCGCATTGTTTAACAGTCTACCGCCAAAGCAGGGGTCAGAGGGAGGAGCCTGGTAACGTGACCAATCAAATGAGAGGGGACATTGGGCCCTGTCCCCACCTCCAAACTGTCAACACGGAGACAAGCACGACTTAAACAAGTTCTGAGATTTCAGAACTTTTCGCGGTTTTCCCTTTTGACAGTAATGTACATATAAATAGTAAAATAAAATTAAAATATTATGTAAGTATACACCATACTGTATGCCTGCACAGACCCTGTACTACACCATTGACTGTAGGTGGGATACTGAATTAGGCTGCTTTCTGTTCAGACGTTAAAGTTAACATTGGTCTGTTAGCCAATTTATTTAACGTTACTCTCACTAGCTGGGTATTAACACTTACGACACAAAGGTTTTAAACTTATTTATATTCTTATAATATTTCCATGTACTTGTCCAGAATAAGACCGATTTTTTCACTAGTTCCATGTAAATAATAATAATAATAATAATAATAATAATAATAATAATAATACATTTCATATATAAAATAAAATAATAATAAATGGGAAAAAATGCTAAGTGAAAATTAATTTTAAAAACTTTATGAAAATGTATTAAATGTTAACATGTTTAACATTTTTATAATGCTTATTTAAAAGTTTTGTTCTGGTCATTTTTTTAAATGTGATTTCACTGTATTATTCTACGTCACAATATCGGTTCCTACCCCATACTGTACGTCTACCAGTCAAAAGTTTGGATACGCCTTCAATATTTTTCATTAAGTGATTTATTTTCTACATTGTAGAAAAATATTGGAGATTTCTAAACTATTAAAAAAAAAAAAAAAAAAAAAAAAACACACACATACTGTATGAGATTATGTAATTAAGTAACAGCAAATCCATATGTGAAGATGATGTGTCATGTTGCCTGAGCCAATGTTTCAGAATTTGAGCCAGATGAATCCTGGCATCCTTATCTTAGAATATTCCTGTGCCATAAGGGAGGGGAAAAAAAAAAAATAAAATTCATCTATTGATGAAAAAACAGGGTCATTCAGTATATTCAGGTCATCAGCTGACCTCATTTTTGGCGTGCATAATGTTGCGGAAACCTACACCTGACTAACAGAAGCAAGCCCAGATCATAACACCGTCCCAGGCACTAGACATGGCCTTCACTCCGGAACAGTGTAAATCTGGACTCATCAGACCACATGACATTTTTACATTGCTCCATAGTCCATTCTTTATGCTCCTTCGCCAATTGAAGCATTTTTTTTTTCTCAATTATCTCACTGATAAGTGTTTTTCTTAAGGCTACACAGCTGTTTTTTTTTTTTTTTTTAATCAATCCTTTGAGCTCTCTTTGTATTGTGCGTGTGAAAATGCTCTTACTTTCACTATTAAACATGGCCGTAAGTTCTACTGTTGTTTTTTAATGATTTGAATTGACTAATGGTTTAAGTGATGGATGTAGGTAGGAAGGTGTGTCCAAACTTTTGACTGCTTCTGTACTGTATGTTAGATACCTCCAGCCACACCCACCTTTTTTTTTTTTCTTTTTTTTTTTTTTGCAGAAATGTCAAGCGAGCGACTTTAAAACATTTTCGTTTGATTTATGTCCAGGTCTGTAATATTGCATGATCACGCTGTCACCTCTAGGACATTCCGATGCTAGGATTCATCCACCTTAGCCATATTTCGTTAAGAGCATTTTGGACCGGGGCCAAGAAAAGCCACTCGAGGATAATCTCCAGGTTTAGCAGGAACGACGGGTGAATTACTGGCGTCTCGAGTGAGGAGACATATCACGCCGGCGGCTTTAATCTCCCCGCTTTAACACTCCTTTCTCCTGTCCTTTCACATGCTACACACTCCAACACACATGGAGGAAATATGATCCCGGCAGGTTCGAGCCATTCGTTAGCCGGCATCATCGCAATCGCGCTCGTGATTTATTTCCTGACGTCAGCAGTAAGTGGAACAGAAGGTGCTCGGGCTTGTCCGGCAGGTTTCCTTGCTCGCTCGCTCACGTTCACACGGAGACTCGGGTTTTAATCACGCAGCGTGAGGCCGGCTACAAAGGTCAGCTCCGTTGATTAACTGGAGGAAGGTGGAGTTGTCATCTCTCATAGCACTGATAGATACAGCAGCCAGGGGAGAGACGGTAAACGAGCCGCCTGGGCCTTTATAACCACGTTCGGCGACGATAATAAAATCGACAAAGTATAATTCACAGTATTGCTGAATAAAACACACACTGGAGTTCTGTTGAATGCAGCAAAGTTACTGATACAACTTGAAAGTTGATGACTTTTCTGTAACAGTGCATCCTGAAGTGTTTCATCCCTCTAACATAGCAGATAGCACTGATTTTTCAACATCAAGTCTCTCTCTCTCCCTCTCTCTCTCTCTCTAACTTCATATGATGATGTTACCCCAAATACATCGAGAGCACATTGCTGAAAAATTCCTTGAAATAATAAAATAGGTGGCTAAATACCACGGTATTTATACAGCACTGGAATTGGAGACTCCTTCAACAAATATAAAAAAATGAAGACCCTAAATGTTGTCCCTTTACTCACATCATTTCATTTCATTCCAAACATCACGTTTTACTCTTAATGCTGCTTTCGTACCCACACACCTTACCTTTTTTTTTTTTTTTTGCTCATTCTGCACATACTTTGTAATTTAGATTATATTTTACATATTTATATTTTAATTCTATTTTATTGTAACTTGCACCTCCAGGGTCCGGGTTCGATCTCCGGCCAGGCTCGATTCCTGGATGTTCTCCCTGTGCTTGGTGGGTTTTACTCCGGTTTCCTCCCACATTCCAAAGACCTGTAGGTTAGACTAATTGGCATTCCAAAATTGCCCGTAGTGTATGAATGAGTGTGTGTCTGTGTGCCCTGCGATGGATTGGCACCCTGTCCAGGGTGTATCCTGCCACGTGCCCTAAGTCTCCTGGTATAGGCTCCAGGCCCCCCGTGACCCTGGATATACAGTAGGGTTAAGCGGTAATGACGATGAGTGAGTGAGAGTGTAACTTTGTAGATCTGTACATCCATCTCAATTTCTTATATAAAATATATCATTCTTTTTTTGCAGTAAAATCTTTCGATCTTCCTATTCTTTCCATTTTTGGATCACCAGCAGTCATTTCATTGCATATCATACTGTGTATAGTAATGTGTACATGACAAATAAAAATGTTTTTATTCAATTTTTTTATTATTTTTTTTTTAATAGTCATTTAAATGACTTCTGGTAATTTTTTAATGTTGCTGAACATCCAGAAACAATTTAGGACTTACACTATAGCAGCTATATACAGTCGCTCCATCACCAGCGTCCCCCCAGCCCCCCCCTCCCCCCCCCTCCCCTCCCTCCCCATCCTGGAAGTTAGAAAAGAAGAAGAAAAAGAAGAAGCAAGCTTGTCATGTTTCAGAGGAGCGTCTGTTCTGCGAAGCGCTTTGTTCTATTTTCCATACTGTCATTATTCCAGACATTAAGCGGTGAACTTGCTTTTACGTGATGTAGCCGTGCTCACTTAACATTTATCACACCAAAAAGGACAAGTCCAAAAAAGACGACGACGCCATAAATTACAGCACTTACTAGCAGTTAGCACGGACTTGACCTTTTCACAGATACAGATACCTTGCCTTGATGTGTCTGAAACTTTTGTGCATTTTGTACAGATTTTGTTATCGCTGAAATTCCTGATATTCCTTGCTGCGTTTGTTTGAAGAAGAAAAAACACACACACACACACACACACAAAAAAAAAGACACAAAATCAGACATTGATCCCTGTTGAAGTGCTTGAGCATCAATAATGAAATGAACAGGTTTCCCAATGCTTCCTGCTTTCTCGCTCTCTCTCTCTCTCTCTCTCTCTCTCTCTCTCTCTCTCTCGCTCTCTCTCTCTCTGTCTAGGCTTTTTATTTTTTTGGCTGTGTGGAAATTCATTAGGAATGCAATCACACTCTTAAGTGAATGACCATATCAGCTTACCGAATGCAAATACCAAAACATCTGTAGAGAAGAAGGAAAGGATTATGTGGTCGGTCTATTAACCTCCCGGAGAGATAACTGACACCTTATCTCGCCAAAATGGCAGGAAAAGCTTGACTGCCATCAGCCGAGGTTTGACACAGAAAAATTCCGACAATAATTAATGGGATCAGATGAAATTTTAAATAGGCCTTCGGGTTTCTATTATGGGTCCCGGCGGGTTGAGGGAGCAGGAGCGGAGCGCTTTCGACGCGGCGCAGCGCTCTCTCTCTCGATGTCCTCCGGCTTGTGATTACAGGAAGTAGATTAGATGGAGTGAGTGTCTTTAGTCGATCGCGTTCTCCGTTTCGCACGAGGTCAAGGTCAGGGGCGGGATGATGTCATGGCAGCCCAGAGGACATTTTATTTACCAGAGGATTGGTCAACTGACACCGATCGATAACGAGGCCATCGGTGCTTGGCTGAGTAATTTGGGCTTTAGGGTCAGATGCGGTCAGATGGACACTGGAGAGCACCGTCTTTGACTAGCGATACATTTCAATCCTCGCTGAAAAGGATTGAGACTCGAAGAATTAAATCAACAAATTAATTACTTGATGATTACGTTGCCTTGATATAAATTTTAAAAAATGGACACAAATGCGACATTTGACTGAGACAGCATCATTTTTACATTCTTGACTTTTACTCTGAACTGATATGAACCTGAGATTTTAGGTTCATATATATATATATATATGAATATCTATATATATACACAGCGGGTGAAGAGAATCTAAATAAATGGTTAAATTCCATTTTATAGCATAAAAAACATAATAAACATAAATAAAGGTAATAATCTATTTAGATTGAATAATCTACTGTAAAATAAGATACTAGTAAGCTACTTGCTCAGTGTAAACAAACAATTAAAGATAGTAATAATGAAAGCTAAACTGAATATTTTGACTGCGATTAGTTCATATTTTCACTGCAGAGATCACAGTTTAATTTCGAACTTAATATTTATCCAATATACTTTTTCGATTTCTCATCTGTGTTTCACTCTCCGATTACCGAACAGGGAGTGTACAGTATTTGGCTGACGATGAAAGAAGTACAATTTAGCGTAAACATTCAGCGTACAAAATTCTGTCGTACAGAAAGACAGACAGACATGTACACGGGCTTCAACCTGAAATAATGATAGAAGCTTATTTTTAGCTTTAACCTTTTAACTATTTCTACAAACTCTTTAGCGGATACTTATGCTAATACAGTAGATACTACGTAAATCCAGGGCTAAATTTGGCAGTATGCATGTACAGTAGCTGATAGCATGTAGCTGAGAAATCGAGACATACTGCAACACTCTCCAGAGACACAAGTGGACTTTCTGCTTCTTTATAATGAAACTCTAGTGTTGCTAGTTTTTCTTATTACGCTCACGGACCTGATAATAAAAACTAGCTAGTTTACTAGCTTGTCAAATCGAGCCGCTAACAGACTCGGACTTTGTACTAGAAAAGTGTTTTTTTTTTTTTTTAGAGCAGAAGCTTCAGCCGCTGTACCCCAGGCCGAGCGAATGTGGGGTTATTAGTGCACTCGAGCATTGTTGAGGAGCTGTGATCAAGGCCATGCTGTGCCACTAAATAAACAGTGACAAAATGGTGGTTGTTAACCCCTGCTAGCTAATTTGCTGCCCAATTGGTTTAAAAAGACTGCGCATGGCATGGAATAATTCCTGCGAAGAAGAAGAGAAAAAAATAAATAAAAGGAAATCAGTAAGCTCATTTACAAGGATCACACAGACAGACACACACACAGAAACACACACACATACAGGCCAGAGAGCAGCCCGGGCCTGTTTTATTGCCGTTATCATTGCAAGAGCTAACCTTGTTATAAGTGGTGCTGAGGATATAATCGTGTGTGTGTGTGTGTGTGTGTGTGTGTGTGTTTCTGTGTGTGTGTGTGTGTGTGTGTGTGTGTGTGTGTGTGTGTGTGTGTGTGTGTGTGTGTGTGTGTGTTTCTGTGTGTGTGTGTGTTTGTGTGTGTGTGTTGTGTGTGTGTATGTGTGTGTGTGTGTGTGTGTGTGTGTTTCTGTGTGTGTTTCTGTGTGTGTGTGTGTTTGTGTGTGTGTGTGTGTGTGTGTGTGTGTGTGTGTGTGTGTTTCTGTGTTTCTGTGTGTGTTTCTGTCTGTGTGTTTCTGTGTGTGTGTTTCTGTGTGTATTTCTGTGTTTCTGTGTGTGTTTCTGTGTGTATTTCTGTGTTTCTGTGTTTCTGTGTGTGTGTGTGTGTGTGTGTGTGTGTGTGTGTGTGTGTGTGTGTGTGTGTGTGTGTGTGTGTGTGTGTGTGTGTGTGTGTTTCTGTGTGTGTTTCTGTGTGTGTGTGTGTGAATTTTCTGAATGTCCCTCTTTCAAGGAAACCCTAGACAAAACAAAGCACTTGTCCATGCAGGTCGTCTCTTTCAGCCTGTTTTTCTTTCTTTCACATACATTATCTATCTATCTATCTATCTATCTATCTATCTATCTATCTATCTATCTATCTATCTATCTATCTATTGGTTAGAGCAAAAGTTTGAATATTAGAGCAAAAGTTTCAATATTAAAAGACAAAAAGAAGGAAAGGCAGTAAAACAAATTAAATCTACATAAGCAACAATGAACAGAGAAATATTTTAGCGGCAAAGGCAAATGTTTTAAATAAGAAAGTTTTGAAAAGGTTTAAATATGAAATTAAGTTTTTAGGACATATCTCCAACGTGTTGAGATTGGCACCAGTCTAACTTTCCTATCATTTCATAATGAATAAAAACCAAACCCACAACAGATATCGTCTCGCTTTACTATATCATTTTAGCTTGTTTGGCTTATTTCATTCATAAGGGCGATGCAAACATTTGTTCAAATGGTGTTTGATTATGTTTTCCAAAAATATTACCAAGTACAGTCATATATAGTGTAGTAACAAACACAAAAATAAATAAATAAATAAATAAATAAATAAATAAATAAATATCCCAGACGTCTGAGATTTCTAGACTACGAGAAGAGGTTCACATCTCCGTCCCCACCCTCCCCCCTGATATCCCCGCAGCCCCTCCCCCAGCGCCTGTCCTCCGGCCCCGAGCCCAGACAGCCCTACAAGTCATTACACACCTGTCTGGATGCCGATGAACTTGAACATTGCTCTTGGGTCATGCACTAAGGCAGACTTTAGAGCCTAGGCTTTACTGTGAACTTCCCACATTCCACAGCAGCTTAAAGGGGCAGTAAACACTACACACACACACACACACACACACACACACACACACACACACACACACACACACACACACCAACCATGGTGCATCACCATCACAAGCTCTCATGCTCTGTATGCTGAGGGATTAGTCCACTCCGATGTCTAAAAAGCAGACAAAAGCAGACTAAAGGACCATCTAGACGTGTCTGGAAAGCTTTTAGAATGCAAATGATTTATTCTACGATATAAAGTCGTGTTTAAAATCATAACTTTTATACATCCAGGCATATTTTTTCCCCCTTGTTCTGTGAGAAAATAAAAATATTTCCGTGTTGTCCCGTGAAGTACGCATCTTATGAATGCATCAAGACTCACAGGTGGTCAACAATTTGTTTTGTTTGTTTAAGGTCTTGTGCTCTCTTTCATTTTTTCTTTGATTGTTACATTTTAGCATTCTGAAGCTAGATTTGAGATTTCTAATGATATTTGTCTGAAATTTTTTTTCATTGTGTAACATTAGGTTCTACATACTATAGATCCACACTGACCCAAAAACCGTTTGTCGCTTGGCATATGAACATCCCACCTCATGAATTTTAATGAAATTTTTGAAGAAATTAATTTCAGCATACGAAGCATTTTTGGCATACAAACGACCAAACTGAGCCGAACGCTGGCTAAGTTCGCATATGTCCAGGAAGCGTTCAATAGATGGATCGTTCATAGATGGAAAACTAAACAAAGTTAGTTTCTGTATTTTTGTTTTTTTTTTTTTTTTTTTTTTGCATTTTGTGCAAGATTAGGTGAAGCTATAATTCCAGGGGTCCCAAGAATGTTAGCAAGGATGGTAGCAAGAAGAAAAGGGAGTCACTTTCAGTTTGGTTTTTAAAGCAGCTGGTGCCAAGAGGAATCATAAATTAAGGTTAAGTTTAAGAGGTTCAATGTCTATTTAATTCAGATTTGACTTCATTTACAGTACATGTCATTTCTAAATGTTTTGATTGTTTTTATATGCAAGAATATGATTAGAATAAGTTGGAATTTTGTAATATTAGTAATATTTTTGAGTGGTTGGAACAGATTATCTGCATTTACATTATTTCCCATGGGAAAATGTGTTTTGCAATACGAGCACAGCATCCTGTGTGGTAGGAACAAATGATTTACTATGTTTCTTTAGATTTAAAAAATAATAATAATTATTATTATTATTATATTGAACTGATATCATGATATTTGTCACAATTAAGATTCATAATATCATGATATTTACAGAATTGGAATACAAATCAAATCAGCTCCTGAGTATCGTGATCATATCGTATTAGCTGCTCCTCCTCTCCTGCGTCGAATAGTTTTAGCAAGAAACTAGAGTAGTTGGTTGGGTAGGAGTTTTTGTAAAAACTATACTGTAGAAAAATTGTGATCTCCACCTTGATTAGGTGTGTAACATAATGATGCAACTGGTATCTATACCTATTCAGTGCTACAAACATCCATATCTAGATGTGGATTGAAATTCACAGTTGGCACGGTATAAATAACAAAAGTAAAAAAAATTAGAAATATGATAGAAACAGTCAATATTAGTCTACTAAAAGCGTAGGCGTAGGCACCCTGACCTGAGTATTCTTTAAAATTCATATTGATGAATGTGATATTTCTTCATCTCTCTTGCTACCATATCAGGTCCACTATTCCACGATCGTCCACTATTCACGTCTGTTTTCAGCCGTCTGCTTCGACCACATTACATCTTTGTTCTGAATAACATACCGTGTACATATCCAGTACCGTCCCTCGTCTGGACAGCACCGGCTCTTAGACGGTTAGACTATAACATCAAACATTGATCAAACGAAGTCTGCAATCACGGGTTCGAGCGCGCAAGTTTACTTTGACGGATCGGCTCGTGAATCTCGGGCCTGGAAATTAATTATTCCTGCATTCCACGTATTAATTCTGACATTTACACACCCAAAGCTCTGAGTGTGCTCAGTGTGCTCGGTGTGCTTGAATAAATGGCAAGACACTTAGCCGCGGCGCTCTCTTCAACAATTGAGGGCTTTAATTGGACGAGGTTAATTTTCTCTTTAAACCTGAAAATGAAACCTGAAAATGAAACCTTTAACGTAACCTGTCACTAACACAACGCAGGGAAAAACGCTTCACCCGGAGTGTGACTTCTCCGTCCTAATTAAAAGTGGCTCATTTATACTGTAAAGCCGCGTTCGGTTCAGTCAGGCTGACTGATAAAAGAAGCCGCAGTCTACAAGACAACACGACGACGGCGCGTTATGAAAGATCGGGGTCTGCTTGCGTCATTATGGAGAAAGAGGACGGAAATGCAACCGTTTGTCTTCATATCCAGAGCTCAGGTCAGGACAGATCAGCTCACTGTAACGCTTCCTCCTTCACGTCACACAACACACATCATGGATTACGTACTGTACCACACATCACACACACACTCCCCTCTTCACTGCTTCATCTGTGTATGTATGTGTATGTGTGTTAGCTGTCTTTAACTTTTGTTTTGTACATATCAGAAAATAAATCAAGAAATATATACTATAAAATAAATACTTCACAGCGTACATACAGGAAAATAATCAACAGCAGTATGGTGTGATAAAGGTATTTTCCAGTAGCGTACAGTATAACACATCCTAATTTCAGAGCAAGTTGCCCAAAACAGAAATGTTTTAGGTATTTTCACTTTTTAAAGTGTTTTTGTTTGGTTGGTTTTTTTTTTTGTTTGTTTTTTCTCGCTACTTTTATGAATAAGTTGGGGAAATCCATCACCAGTCTCTCCAGGATGAAGCTTTTAATGGTCTTAAATATGTTTTTTGTTGTTGTTGTTGTTGTTGTTGCATATCCCTTACACCAATATGGCACCTTTTTTAATATCTTTTTTTTTTTTTTTGGCAAAATTTGACAAATCCAGCTCTCTCAGGTCTTCTTCTAGAGAACCAGAAGCAGAACGTGGAACTTAGACGAGGCGAAGGTCAGAAGTTATGTTAACCCTGGGAATGTGCGCATTCCCGCCACTCCCTCTGGGATTCGACTCGACTCCTTTCTGATCCTCCGCGTGCGGAAAGAGAGCGCGGTCAAGTCAAGCTGTCGTCCATATCTCCATCGCTTTAACACTCTGAGCCACCATTCATCATACACACTCCATTTCACCAGGCCACTAATCAGACCTGCCACCAATACCCACACTATTGATTTACTATTCGGCTGAGCACGCGGACCGGTCCCCGAAGTCCTGCATTAATCACAGGAATCATACTAACTCTTTTGGAGCTAATGGTGTTTTACCGAAATGATGAAATTAACCATGTTTTAATAGTCTTTTATTCTTTTTTTTTTTTTTTTTTTTTTTTTTTTTTTTTATAGCTACAACACTTGGGACTGTATCAGAAATCCATTTAAAGTCACTTCTATTAATTCTTTATATTTTTACCAATAACAAATATCAATATCAAGTGTCTGTTTTTTTTTTTTTTTTTTTTTTTTTAAAGGCAGGCTCGGAATTAAATAAATAAATAAAACGGGCTGTTTAGCCGCAGGTACGGAAGCCAGGTCCCATCCAGAGCCGAGCATTTATCAGCCCCCTAAGTGGCTATAACAAAAGCAATGCTCCCTGGGAGAGAATCTGACAGCAGTTTTCCCTCGGATCGATCTGGCCGCTGCCTCTGAGTGCTCCAGTTTATGACAAAAGAGTTCACGACACCGCAGTCAGAAAGTCAATACCGTGATAAATACTCTCCTTCTGTTGGTCCCTTGTCCAGCACTTTACCAGGCATTTGCCGTGACAGTTATTACTACTGCAGTAAATCCATGGAGCAGTTCAGGACGGCTCAGAGAGAGAGAGAGAGAGAGAGAGAGAGAGAGAGAGAGAGAGACTGAATAAAAACAAAATCCCCCCTGCCAAATTTATGAGCCAAAGGCTTCTGAAGTTTACTTAATTTAAAGACTGCATATATATACGACTCAGGGTCAGTGTGTGTGGAGAATTTACTACTGTGTGTGTGTGTGTGTGTGTGTGTGTGTGTGTGTGTGTGTGTGTGTGTGTGTGTGTGTGGTTCCTTCAGGGCTGGAAGGGGATTTTCCCGTATCGACTGCCGGTGCAAGAAGCTCAAACCCGATTTAGACAAAAGCAGAGGTAGCTGTTTATCAGGTCAGAATCAGTTTATTAAGCGAGGTGTTTCTGTAAAGCGCTTAGCACCGGGCACGGGATACACACTGTAGCAGCCATAAAGTGTGTTACAGGTTATACAGGTTATTCTACTGCACTATATTTAATGGTTTAAACTAAATACCGTGAGGTGTTGGCTGGGATTTGCTTGTGTGTAATAGTTTATGTGTTTGTTTTTGTTTGTGTTTGTTGATTTCTCAACATCCTAACCTTGATTTTTGATTACATCATTTTCCTGTCACTTTGTACAGGAAGTAACTCTTTATATAGCTGTAACTGTTTAAATAGTTGTAAGTAACTAATTAGATAGTAATTGATGTTTTCTTAATTATGCAGTATACTTTTATGTGTCCTCGTCTGTTTGTTTGTTTATTTGTTTGTTTATATATTCATTTACATGTATACATGTTTGTTTGTTTGTTTGCTTGTTTGTTTACTCAGGTGTAGTTGTGCTTACATACATAATTACGTCTTACCAATAATTACTAATTAGTTACATAATTACTTAATTTTGATGATAACTCCATTATTCGATTTTTGAGATCTGAAAGAGATTAGTTCTTTAAGAAATTAAGAAACGTAGTTTTTTTAAGTCACAAAGGTCTTTAGACTATAGATTTGTTTGGGTTGTAACAGTATGAATTTTGGGTGATTTCTCAAAAAGCTATATATCTGTCTCATTGTCAGTTTTGTGACAATGGGTAAACCAAGTTGTGATTATTTACTTATGCAAATCAGCATAAATGTTGGTTGTGTTTTAATAATAATAAAAAAAAAAAGTATAGCAAACTCATGCTTTGATTGTGATTTTGTAGTGAACCAAACAGAAAGTAAATATGTCCTGTGCCATCAGGGAAGAAAAACTCCATAGATGTGATGTGCTGGAGATTCAGTACATTCAGGTCGTCAGCTGACTTCATTTTATTGCCACATGACGTTGCTGAGTCTCGACTTGAGCGACTGAAGCAACCCCAGATCATAACACTGTCTCCAGAGGCTTGTACAGTGGACGCTATGCATGATGGGAGCATCGCTTCATGCGCTTCCCTTCTTGCCCTGACACGCCCATCCCTCTGGAATAGGCTCAGTCTGGACTCATTCATTCATGATTTACATTTCTTCAATGATGCTAAATGTTCAGAAGAGTCCTTACAGGTTTTAAGATTGTGTTTTGTGTTGGATCTTAACCCAATTCCAGTCATTTAAAGTCTCCTTTAAGTTTTCAATACTTGATGCAAGCCAATAATTAGACCTTTCTGAAGTGATGACGATATTTACTATATACTATATTTGATCAGGGACTTCATCCATTTAGGAACCTCTGTAGTCCAACTAGGGACCGTGAATGCCAATAGTGTCCATTGTATTTCTTCCCATTTTTCCAACCTTGGTAGGACCTTCGGTCAACATTGGAGTCTTTGGGCTGTTGGAGGAAACCAGAGCACCCGGAGGAAACCCACCAAGCACAAGGAGAACATGCAAGCTCTATGCACACAGACCTCGAGGTTGGAATCGAACCCAGACCCTGGAGGTGCAAAGCGATGGTGCTAAACACTAATCACCCTTACTTATCCTTCCTTTTTATTATCCTAATTACTGATTTGCATTTTTCTTTTTATTTCTAAATTATATTCTAAAACATATTTAGAAATTTACTCATAAATAAATATATATTTTTTTAAGTTTCAGAATTAGTTTTTCAATTAATATATTCATAATAAATAGCTTTTGACATTTACTAACATTCATTCACTTGTTGATTTGATTATTTTTTATTACTTATTAATCACTGGCATATTTCTACTAACATATTTAGTGACTTATTTACCTGCTTACACGTTTTTTTTTTTTTTCTTTTTTACAATTGCTTGTTTGTTCGTTTGTTTAAGCATTGGCGTCTAATCCCAAGCTAGCAGCTCACATATACTGCACGCTAATACTATTAGCACATCGTATTTAGTACTAAAGAAACGTCTCAAGGATATTTCGATTTAAATATTTCACATTAATTAAGCGCACGTTTAGCGCATGTGGTGAGAAACCGCCAAGCTCTAATCCAACACAAATCCGTTTAGGGTTAAAAAGTCCGTGTCCCTGCCCTCGGAATCACATTAAGATTAAGCTGATGAAAATTTATCATATAAATAAATAATAATACGTTTTTTTTTTTTTTTTTTTTTAAAGGCTTATTCGGATCTTGCATGTGTTTGTACAAAGAAAAAAAAAAAAAAAAACCTGATTATAACGTTTATACTGTACAACCAGAATGACGGACAACAGAGTGACGGAGTGACAGGTGACAGATGAGAGAATGAGACGTCTGTGCGGAAAAGACATGTTTAAGCTCAGCTCAGGTGTGTTCCTGTGGAGAGAAGCTCCGCACAGTGGATTTATTCCAGTAGAGAGGAGGGTAACTACCTGGAACGGCTTCCTGTCGGGAAAAGAGCTCTGCCTAATGTGAACCGCACTCACACCATCACTCCGCTAAAGAGGAGCGTGTGTGTGTGTGTGTGTGTGTGTGTGTGTGTGTGTCTGTATGTGTGTGTGTGTGTCTGTGTGTGTCTGTGTGTGTGTGTGTGTGTGTGTGTGTGTGTGTGTGTGTGTGTGTGTGTGTGTGTGTGTGTGTGTGTGTGTGTGTGTGTGTGTGTGTGTGGAGCAGAGCAGGAACATTACTGCACATTCACACACATCTGCTCACACACATCAACACACCGTCTTGACTGGGAGTGAATAAAT
>QNUK01000127.1:1327500-1347500 GCA_013621035.1 Clarias magur | reverse complement strand
TTGCTTAGATTTAAAATGTTCAAATGCAAATGCCCTGAAATTGATTGGCCCCCAGGGTGTACCCCGCCTCGTGCCCTAAGTCTCCCCTATACAAAGGATGAGCGGTGTAGAAGATATATATATATATCTTCTACACCGCATATATATATCTTATATATACACCTGTATACACCTGCCTCTATATATACACCTGTGAAAACCTAGTATTCATGATATATATATATACATTTTTTTTAACTTGTCATGACATAATTAAGCACAACATCAGTCTAGCAGACACTCTCTGACATCCCTAACCCTAACTTTGTCGTTCCTTATGCTTCTTTTCCCCAAAGCCACTACTTAAAAAGCCTCACCTGCAGCGTAGCAGAGCAGCTAATCCACTAACCGATCCACTCACCTCTCTAATCCTGTTTTTTTTTCTTTCCTCACTTTTTTCACAGGAGTCTCAAAGCGCCGGTCCCAGACGACCGGACTCGCTCTCTAAAGTATGCCCTGTGCCCTCTGAACGCATCCCACTATCCGGTGCACAAAGACAGGAGGGTGAAAGGTCACTGTGTGAACAGAGGAAAGGCCTGAGGAGAAGGTTTTGCTCATCATCATTACTCGCTCTTCTCTGATAAACCTGACTGATCTGACATTTCTTAGAATTTTTAAGATCATTTTATCTGGAACAGCTTTGGTCCATGTGGGTCTTTCTTCAGAAACAGAATCAGAACCGGGTTTTATTCTTTAAGCGTGTTGACGCACACAAGGAATTTGATTCCGAAATACAGACCAACAAAATGCACTGTACATTTCTTATAGACAGGACTAGATATGTTTTTCTCTAAGATGACCTGGCAGCCCATTCGGAGTGTTTTCCCAACTTCCACATAGCATTCCCGCAATCCACTGCAGCCCTGACCAGGATAACAATCCTGACAATTAATGCATAAATGAATAAATGCAAAACAGTGGAACAGTAGAATTATATGCAAAAAGAAACGTTTTTTGTTGCACATAAAAAAGGTGGGGTTTATAAAATCATTAATCATACGAATGTAAAACCAATCCACAATTGCCACCTCCATGTTCAGTGCCTTGCAAAGTATTTCTAGACTATTGAACCTTTCCACATTTTGTCACGTTACAACAACAAACAAACATGTATTTTATGTGACAGATGAACACAAAGTGCTGCATAATTGTAATTAATTGGAAGGCAAATTATTCAGTGGCACCTTGGCATATTCATGCACCGCTTTGCGATTTTTCACCTTAAGAACTAAACTTTTCGAAGGAATTTGCCTCAGCATGCAAAGCATTTTCAGAACACAAACATCCCAGCCGGTTGCGCGTACTTCTGGTTGCATGTACATCCGGAAGCCATTTCAAATTTTATTCAGTCAGTGGAAAACCAAGCGAAGCAAGTTTACATTTTTTTTTTCAGTTTTTTTTTTTTTTGCATTTTGTGCAATATTTAGTGAAGACATATCACCATGGGTCCCAAAAATGTTGGCAAGGACGGTAGCAAGAAGAAAACAGAGCTGCTTTCAGTTTAGTTTTTAAAGCAGCCAGTGGAAAGAGGAATCATAAATTAAGCTTAAGTGAGGTTTATTTTCTATTTATTTAATGTTTTATTTAATTTACATGTCATTTTTAAATGTTTTGATTGTTGCAACAATATATCCAAAAATATTATTATAAGTGTTGGGAATTGGTAATAATTTTGGGTGGCTGGAACGGATTATCTGCATTTACATTATTTCCTATGGGAAAATGGGTTTCATAATACAATTTGACTTGAGGGTCAGATTAAATTTGTATGCCAAGGTTGCCGTTGTAAATGGTTTTAGAAATTAAAAAAAATTTAGAGGTGAACACTATTTACAAATTAGGTGACTTCTGAATTCAACTGGTTCCACTGTATTTTCATTAGGGGCTGAATACAAATGCACACCACACCTTTCAGATTAAAAAAAAATATATATATATATATACATTTTTGAAAACCATTTATAATTTTCCTTCCACTTCACAATTATGTGCCATTTTGTGTTCATCTATCATATAAAATCACAATAAAATACATTTCCCTTTGTGCTTGTAATGTGAGAAAATGTGGGAAAGTTCAATGGGGTGTGAATACTTTTGGAACGCACTGTGGTTTCAGAGTTAAGTGTCCGTGTTCATAAGTTAAAGTAAGTCTTAAGTGTTTCCTGAAAATTTCCAGAGAATCAGGAATAGGTTTGAGGTCTTTGAGAAGATTGACGTCTGTCACTTGTTAGCATGTAGCTTGAGGGCCAACCCCTAAAACACTGAACATGTCTCCAATCTGGTTTAAGAAGAAAATGGCGATTCAATTTCACATTTCTTAAGCCTCATAATACCGTGACAAAAATGCGCACTGCACAGAGACAAATTAAAGGTGTTCGTACTGTATTTTGGAAGCCGTGACGTCCGCAAACCGCTGTCATAATTACTAAAGAATTCCACCAGATTAGCATTCCAGGAAAAACAGCGACATAAAAAGTTACTCAGTGGAATGCATTCAGTTTAATTACCCAATAGCTTTTTTTTTTCTCTTTCTTTCTTCAAGAAGTGAAACTACAGCCAATCTACAGTAGGTCTAGTGCGCGTTTTGACGTCGAGTCTGAGCTCTTTTTTGTGGCTTTCATGTAGCAATTAAACTTGTCTCTTAACACTGGGTGGCAGGAGGAGCTAAGACAGGTTAAAAATTCTAAAGAAGAAGAAAAAAAAAAAAAAAAAACGCTTCAGGCTGGAGGCTGTAGCCCATATAATTAATTACTCTAGACAGGTATGAATTGAAAACACGATTCGCGGCTTTGAGCTATTTAGCGTCGAGCGTATTCCAAGAAGAAACGTTTAAACACGAGGTTTATGATAATGTTTGAATGGAATGAAACTCGTGATGGACAGGATGACAGTTCTTGTGGATGAACTTGTCTGAATGGTTACGGAGGTTATAAAATAAATGAAAGAAATCAGTCAGGTTTTGCCAAACCAGAGCTAACTTTGGACAACAGCTCACATGCAGTATTAATGCATGTTTAAACACAGTCATATGAAAGAATCTGAGGGGAAATAAGGGTAGTAAAGTGCAGCATTCGTTTTGGCTTTGGACAGCAGTGAGAACAGCGGCGGCGTACGATTTGAAGACGTTGCCGCTGACGAAAAGACAGGAAGCAGAGCTGGAGGTGGCAAAGCTGCGATTTGCTTCGCGAGCGACAAGAATGGACAGGATTAGGAATGAGTGTATTAGAGAGGCAGTGCGGGTAGGACGCTTCGGGGACAAAGTTAGAGAGGCCAGATTAAGATGGTTTGGATGTGTGCAGAGGTGGGATGAGGGGTATATCGGGAGGAGAAGGTTAGAGATGGAGCTGCCAGGCAGAAGGATAAGAGGAAGGCCCGAAAGGAGGCTTACGGATGTGGTGAGGGAGGACATACAGGAGGCTGGACAAGGTGACAAGGGAAGATGTGGTACACAGAGTTAGACGGCAAATAAATAGTCCGCTGTGGTGACCCCCAAAGGGAGCAGCCGAAAAAAGAAGAAGAAAAAGACTTTGGGTGCCTCGCAGGCATGATCAGTTAGTATGCATAATATACTGTATATACTAAACAGTGCACCATAATAAATACTCAATTCAATATAAAAAACTACTAAATAGAAGGCTCTAGTAAACCCAACCTTGCACACTAAACTACTAATGTAATGACCATGTGGACTAACCTACGAAATAGTGCACTCTAGTGAATACTGAAGATCCTGTCTAAACCCAACCTTGCACGCTAAACTACTAAACAGACACAAAATCCATAAATTTTCCTAAATACAAACTTGCACTAAACTACTAAATAGTATGCACTTTACTAGATACGACACTGCATATGGTGACGGTTATTACAGACCTGTCTGGCAGGTTCAGATAGCTTCTGTATCCAAAACACTGGTATCCAGGAGACTATTAACAGATGATCACTGACAGAGGATTATGAACAGATGTCCTGAGGTGAGGGATACAAGGCTCTTTGCAACAGTTGGTCGGTAAATTCGGACAGTTCCCGAACAGTTTCGGAGTGATTCGCGAATACTTCGTATCTTTGCGCAGCTAACGCGTAACGGGTTCGTAGCTGATTTAAAGCACGTGATGTCACAGAGTCAAGGGCCAAAGATTAATCAAGAATTTTTAATTTAGGACAATTCAGTGTAGCAAATAGTCGAGCAAGCCAGAGGAGTTTATGGAAGAGTGCCAGATGTGCATTTTATTAACACCCTTTTTTTTTTTTTTTGCATTGTTTTGCTCCTTTAATCCTAATATTTTCATATATTTTTTTATCATTCTGATCCATGGTTTCTTTAATTAAAGTTCATTTATTGTCCTTGTCCTACTAAAGAGTATTTCAAGTGCAACAGCTGTCCTTAAGAAGTTCAACACTAGCCGAACAATGAGGCTGAACACCGAGGCACGGACAATTTGGACAAGCAAAAGGCTTTTTTTTTTTTTTTTCCATCCTGAGATTTTCCAGGCCCTTCCTAAATCCATCTCGTTGATTTGCAGACAAGATGAAGGGAAGGGAAAAGACCAGACAACCCCAACACCCCCCCTCCCAACCCCGCCGCCGCCGCCAAAACCCCAACTTCCAGACCTTGTTTAAAGAAAGTAGAAAGTGTCTAGACGTTTATTTGGGTGTTGTGTCTCTGAAGTGTTCTTTGAAAGCTCGGGGTGGCCTGTCTATCAGGATAGCCTGTCTGTCCGTAGCTTGGAGGTTCCAGGTGAGCTGGAGGTGTGGCTCTGATAGGGGAGCTTTGATGTGGTGCCCGTCTTGGCCTGTTCTCTCCTCCATCCTTTTGACTGCCACTCTGTCTATAGAGCCAGAGCAGACCAGTCCAGACCAGTCCAGACCAGGTAAACCTGAGGCCTCTTCTCAAAACCACCCACTTACACACACACACACCCACACACACACACACACAGACCCATTCACTTGCTCACTTGCTTTTTCTCATCCTCCTCCCTTTCTTTCCTCGCAGCATGACACGGGAGGTGCCGAGCCATTGCCCAGGCTACAATGGGAGTCTTGTTGCTCTGCCTCCCACACTGCCATTTCTCTGGTTACTGACAAGACAGCGCCGCAGTAATTTCATAGTTATTATGCTCTGGGCAATAACCTGAGTGGAGAGAAAAAAGACAGAAGGAACGCGATGGCTCAGGTATGACTCGGGTTGAAGGTTGTGTAAAAGATACCATGATGAATGAAGTGCAATTATTCTCTGTTATTCTTCCTCCACGGCCCCATTGCACACAGATCCCAGCGTCTCTGCTGCGCTAATAGGAAGTCGGCGACGTCCAAGCTTTCGACCGCAGGTTAATTTCTTGACATTTTCATTCCATTAACGTAACACAGATGGCCAGCGTAGAACTTAATTCCTGCTATGTTTACCCGGTTAGAGCTTCTGGTTCCCCTGCTGGAATCAGCTGATCCGTTGCAAAATCTACACACTCGGGAAGGTGGGGATGGGGGGGGGATGAGGTGGGGGGGGGGTAGACTTGGGGGGACGTTTTACACGTGCCAACGTTTAACATTCTGCCAGACAGAGCATATATCTCTGTGTTGGTGCGTTTAGCATATGTCACACCATACGTACACACATACACGGTTATCATACCACTCCGTCTCTAACTAATAGGAGCACCCCGTACCCCTGCTCATTCATGAAGGAAATATCAAAATGTGACTGTTTAGGGTCTCCTGGGATTTTTTTTTTTTTAATAAAATGGTGTGAACAAAAACGAGAAAGATTTAACGCAAGCAAACTCTGGCTGCGGAGACGCCTCTGTGACGAGAAAGGTCGTGAAATATTAAAGAGGTGACAGTTTCCAGCAGCTACGGTAACCACTTTGTACAACCGTGCTGAGCAGAAACGTGCCTCAGAATGAACAAACGCATCGAATGAGACATCGAATGTATCGAGTTCCATTTTGGTCAGCTACCCAGGCTACAGTGGAAAACAGGTCCACCCGAATTACACATTGCATGAACATGTAGGTGCACATGTGTTCCTAATAAATTGGCTTTTGGCACAGTAGAGACGGCGGCATGCAGCAACAGCAGATGTTCATCTTCCAGATATCATGTAAGTCTTATAAAGTACAAGCACTAACATTTTCCACTTTTTTCCTCCCCTTCTCACCTCGTCTGAAAGATGCCTGGAAGATGAAAGCGACGTGGCCTTGCCTTATCACTGTCTTTAGAGCTTCGCAAAAAAAAAACCTTTGGCAGTCCCCTCTTCCAGGAGAAGCAGCGTTTAGGATTATAGTTCTAAGGACAACCCTGACTATTCACACTTGGCATTAGCGAGACAGCCTCACTACAAGAAGGATATTTTTTATTCCTTCAATTTAACTTTAATTACCCAAATCTCTGTGAGGGCACACAAGAAAAGCCCAGGCATTTGTGTCAAGGAGATTACCAGACTGACCTGCCAAGTCCGCGCGTCGCTGCATCGTTAGATAGAATTCAAATTCAAATCCGGGCTAAAGACAGTGCAGCTGTCACCCCCCCCGGCCTGCAAAGCCCCGTTTGGATCAAAAATTAGCTGTCCTCCCTCTGCCTGCTCCTTCCTCTCATCTCCTTCCTCTTCCCCCGAGGACCTTAATCCCCCCCCCTCCCTTATAGCACTCTGACAGCTAAAATAAAGCCATAAAAATGCCAAAATAATTAGTAATTAAAAATAAATTTTATTTTCTCGCTGTCTCTTCTCTTTCGAAGGCAACTTGTTAGAACTACATAGGTTTCCACTAACATTCCACCACCACCACCACCCCACCCCCCCACCCACCCATTCGGTTTAATTCACCTCAGAAGTCTGAAATTTTCTGTGGTGATGCCCGCTTTTCATCGGACCACCGTCTGCTTCGATTGAGCCCGATGAATCCTGGCAGTGACACCTCGGAAGATGCCTGTGTCATCCGGGAAGAAACAATCCATGGATGGAAAAAGCTTCAGGTCATTCAGGTCATCAGCTGTCTTTTTTGGATGCACAACATTGCTGAACCTAGACCTAGAACCTAGACCTTACCTAGGGTCATTGAGGCATTGAGGTAAAACAGTCTCACCAGGACATGTGATCTAATACGAAATACAGTGGAACCTTGGAACTTCGTATTCCAAAACACTTGTAAACCAAATCAAACCTTCCCATGAGAAATAATGAAAACTCAAATAATTCGTTCCACAGCCCAAAAAAATAAATACAGAAAAATAATTTATACAATATATAAAGTAGAAATAGAACAAATTAACCTGCACTTTACCTTTAAAAAAAGTTAAAATAATCCCAACAGATAAGTGTTCCTGTTTGCGCGCAGGTGCCGTGTATTTGTGTGTGTGTGTGTGTGTGTGTGTGTGTGTGTGTGTGTGTGTGTGTGTGTGTGTGTGTGTAATTAGCCCCTTCCCTCACCTCATCTTACACAGTAAAACAACTCCTCCCTCGCCCCACTTCGCTTTTTAAGTTTCACAACAAACACACACACACAACAGAAACACTGTTTTAACGGGGAAAAAAGAAATCTCTAATGACATTCTCGTGAGCACACGGAATCAATGCTGTAAAGTAAAAAAATTAAAAAATTAACCAGCACCTTACCTTTGAAAAGAATCGCGACAGAGCAGAGTTTCTGTGTAGAGCAGAGTGTGTGTATCTGTGTGAAGCCGGGGCTGGGGGTGTAAAGGCGAGAGCGTGTGTGTGTGTGTGTGTGTGTGTGTGTGTGTCGGTGTGTGTGTGTCGGTGTGTGTGTGTCGGTGTCAAAAAACTCGGCACTTGTTTTTCAAGTCACAATTTATTAAAAATCTTTGCTTGTCTTGCGGAACACTCGTAAACCGAGTTACTCGCAATCCGAGGTTCCACTGTACGTTCAACAAAAATGTTTCTCTAGTGCACTCTGCAAGCACGTAAAGTTTTAAAGTCCAGTGCTTAACCACTGCTACGGCGTCAAGAACAGAGTCACATGCAGTACCTCTTGGATTTGGAGCACCTTCACCCCATCAATCATTGCCACAGTGCTGCCTCAGAAGTCCTCAGTCGCTGGTTCAATCATGTCAGCATAAAGTTCTCCATTGTCCATGTGGGTGATCTTCTGGGTTCTCTGGTTAACCCCCAACTTCAACAAAATAAGCCATGGATAAGCTAGACTGCCCCTGTGTCACGGTTCTCTTAACCAGTACCTCAAGCCTACGGAGAAAAATGTCATTGGATTCGTGGTGACTTTAGTTTGTAGAGCAAATACCTGTGGAGCACAAAGTACCCTTAATGATGTATAGTCCCAAAAATAAAAAAAAACACTTTTAATGTTCCTTTGTGTCTCAGGCCTAACCAACGAGCGTCTCTTACCCTACTTTCCAGACAAGATGCTCGTTTCGCACCTTGCACCAATGAAGCGTTAGGGACCAAAATCCCAGGGAGAACATGTCAGACCTGGAAAATGTCATGCTTCCTTGTTCGCTTTTTTTTTTTTTTTTTTTTTTTTTTTTTTAGAAGTATGCGTGCTTACAATAATTCAAGGTAGCAGCGAAGTTCCAGCAGCCTTGCCGTGTTAGGTATGAAGCCAGCATGGCATAGCATGAGGCTGAAACATTAACAACGTCTGGCACAGCCAAGCAAACAGGCTGAGTGCAATTTCAAAGGCGCACGCGGACCTGGTCCTGATTACTAACCCACCGGGCTCGGTCCACATTTCGGGCTAAAGCTCTACGCGCCCAGTGCCGTTACAAAGGGCAACCAGATTTGCACCGTGGGATGAGGTTGCAGCGTGATTGAGAAGTTTAAGCTGCCAGTTATGGAGAAGATGTACAGATCTGCAGACAATGGTGCAACAAACCTGGAGCACAGAAGAAGAATAAAAGGAAGACGAAAGGCATGATTATATCCTGGAGGACTTTCTTTACTTCCTCGTGCTGACTTCTAACAAGCTGCAAAAGCCAACTTAATAACCCTCCCCCTACCACACACACACACACACACACACACACACCCTCTCTGTCTCCCCTGGCCTCAGGGAGGGTGGGCCGATTAATATCTGCCTACCTTGTTACCTAATTCATTATGGAATAGTAGTTAATTTGATTTGATATTATTTTAATAAAATTCTGTAATATATTAGATTGTTTCAGGCTATCAAAATAATTTTCCAATTATTACGGTTACTCAACCAAGGCTCTCTTTTTTTCCCCCTCCTTTGTGAGCGGCAGTGGGTCTTACTCCGAATACATTAGCTCGTACAACTCCATCCCGACCGACGGAAGGAGAAATATATATGCATGATTACACCAGAAATGTTATTACTGGTAATGCGCTGCCTGCAGTCCTCAGCAAACGGCCCCACAGATTGATGCGTGATTGGCACGACATGGAGCCGTAAACGCTTCCATTATGTCCTCGTAAAAATACATCAGATTCCCTTTTATGCTAATAAACGAGGCCTTGTGTTTTTGCGTCTGTTAATTAGGAACACGCTCGAGCGACTCTGCCCTTCTGGTCGCATCAAGGCAACGTGAGTTTCCACTCGGACTGAATCTGTTTATTGCGCCTCAGGCGCGGATTAGGAAGTCGACCAACACGGCGTTAAGCACAGACTTCCTTTAAATGCGGGAGGATCGTTGAATACTGCATATGTGTAAGAAAGAAGTGAGGACATGGTGAGCTGTTCTAGGAAACTAATCAGTGATGCAGAGAGAGTTTGATTTCTCTGATGTGCTGTCACAGCAACTTGTTATATATTCATTAATTCTATTAATTGATGAATGACCTGTTGTGCATCTTATACATTTAAAACTGGATTCATGTCGTGGAAAACCTATGAAACTGCACTGAAACCTTGATGTAAACACTCTCCACTGTTTTATGCCAAGAACATATTTGGCAACAGTGACAATTTTATAATGTAATTTTTTTTTATCCCATTATTGCTGAATTTAATATTTTGCTTGATTTTTTTTTTTAAAAACTCTAAAATCGCAAATACTGTACAGAATTGTGTTTCCCATAAGCCATAGCATGTGTGTCTTCTCTCACTCTGATGATCACCGTTATTTAGGTACTTGGGTCTCTGCGTTCAGCTTCTGTTGCGTATCCTATCGTCTGTCTCTGGATACTGTCTCAGTTACCTTCATGTTCATTGCCTCATGCCTATAGGGAATGTTGCTAATAGATTCCACATGTAGTTTTGTGTTGATTGTCTGCACTCAAGATTCACACTTTGCCTGCAAAGTCCCTGACCAGAAACACTGATGCTGGAGTCTTCTTCCAAAAGTCTAAATAAACGTCCCCATATCAACTTCTCTTCTGACTATGCAGCTGTTACATTATTCCATTATTATGAATTACCGTCGCTTTTCTGACCAATCAGACCTGTCCGAGGTGTAAATATACAGTACATCTAAATGCAAGTTGTGATTTTTAAGCCGCCTCGCTTTCTTTTCCGTCGGACGCCGCACGTCCCGTCTCTCGAGGCCCCTTGGCGGACATCGCTTCCTCGGCCGTCCTCATGGTATAGTTTAGACCGAGTACTTTATTTTTGTTGGATGCAGACCAGACAACAGTGCACAATAAGTGACTACTAATTAACACCCTCTCATTGCTGTAACATTGTTGGAATCCATTTTCATTAAAACTCTTCTGCCAGACCGGGGACCGTTTGAACGTTTCGGAGAAAGATCCTGAGAGAGCCGCTTAAGAATCATCATGGGGAGGTCACGATCCTCCCAGTGGACACTCCCTCGCTTTGGATATCGACCTCGGGTCTCACACAAAGAAATGCCCCCCCCCCCCTTCTTTAAAGTGGAAAGCGCCAATTTCCAAAGTCTCCTGCTGAAGTACAGACCATTTGGCAATGAAGAAACGTCTTGTTTTTCTCTTTTTGATGAGTGTTAAGTTGGCACTCTGAGGACTCTGGTTCCATAAAAACTGCAAAGGAAGTGATTCTCTATCAATTAATTACATATCTTCTGTTTTTTTTTTTTTTTTTCAGTTTTTTTTTTTTTTACTTTCTTTAACATTTCCTGCAAACTTTTCTTATTTGCTTTCTTTTATTATTTTTAAGCAGAGATGAACTTTTTGAACCAGACATGTTCAGTAGTGTTAGGGTTTTAAAGGAGTAGAAGGCTGAATGCGCAGTGCCTAGGATACTTTGTAATGGCCCAGTTTTCAATCTTATTGTGATGCTACAGTAAGTCGCTTTTTTTTTTTTTTCTTTTTTTTTTGTTGCTGTGATTAATAGACTTGGCTTTGTTCAAATCCCAAATCAGGCCATTCATTGTGGCTATCGATAGTATGCACAAGGACCTGTCTGGGTCAACAGTATATTTACTAATAAATGTGATATATGAAGAAAGAAGCCTACTTTTTTTTTTATGTCAATGATGAATCGACATTAAGATGACCTCTAAACACTGGACAATACTTTCTATTTTTAAAAGAATATTATCCCAAGGAAACTAGTGCCTTGTTATAGACATAAACCTGTAACCATAATTTCTTATTCATGACAGACTTTTGCTTTACAGTTTTTCTCTATTGGAAATGAATCAACTTTGGAGTGGTACTAGTCATGTGAGTCATGCCCTTATTTTTATGCTAGTACAGTATTAGTGATGATAAATGGCTATTTACAGACGAGCATTAAAAGTTTAATTAAAATTTTTTTGCATCCGCCCCCAATTTTTTTGCACCAGCCGCCACTGCAAAGGAGCGAGTGTGACAAGGTTATTGTACCAGAAGAACTCATATTTTCCAGCACACTCAGTAAAACCTACCAAGCTGTTTGACTTTTTTGCTATGGAAAAGGCACATACAAAACAATGCCAGAAGCAAACATTGAACAACATTTCTACATAAAAGAAATGTCTATAAAGAACACTAAAGAGTAATAAAAGAAACACAATCAATAGTTGATGTGAAAATTCTTTCCTTGATAATAATCAGTAGAGTTAGATACAGTTTTGTGCAGTTTTATAAATGAAACAGGTGTTTTACTGTGCATGCTGGAGAGTTCTTCTGGTAACTTTGTCACACTCTCTCCTTTCATTCAAAAACCTACAATGGTTTTTTTTTTTTTTGTTTGTTTGTTAGTTCATTTCCATCTGAAAATGGATCTGTCAGGCAATATGTTGCTATCTTTACCACCAAGCAAATATTCTTCAGTAATGTCATTTATGTATTCATTTATACTACAGTGGAACCTTGGATTACGAGCATAATTCGTGGGTAACGAGTGAGTATTCCAAAACACTCGTAAACCAAATCATCATTTCCCAAAAGAAATAATGAAAACTCAAATTATTCGTTCGACAGCCCCAAAAAATAAATATACAAAAATAATTTATACAATCTATAAAATGAAAACAAAACAAATTAATCTGCACTTTGCCTTTTTAAAAAAAGTACAAATAAATCCTGACAGATAAGTGTTTCCGTTGGTGTGCGCAGTGTGTGTGTGTGTGTGTGTGTGTGTGTGCGTGTGTGTGTGTGTGTGTGTGTGGAATTAGCCCCTTCCCCCACCTCGTTTTACACAGTAACACTCCTCCTCCCTCTCCCCACCTCGCTTTTTAAGATTCACAACAAACACACACGCACAACGGAAACTCCGTTTTAACAGGATAAAAAAGAAATCTTTCTGAGACTGGCATGAGCGTATATATTAACGGACTCACTTTTTAAGTTTCACAACAAGCGCATAAACACAGCGGAAACACCGTTTTGACGGAAAAAAGCGAGACCGGCATGAGCGCATACTAAAGGAATCACTTAAGTTTCACAACAAATGGACACACACAAACACGGAAATGCGTTTTAACAGGGAAAAAAAAGAAATCTCTCTGACCTGGCGTGACATACGTAAGTTTCACAAAACACACACACACAACGGCGCACCTAAGCGCATACTAAGGAATCACTGCTGTAAAGTAAAAAAAAAAAAAAAAGAACTAGCACCTTTCCTTTGAAAAGAATCAGAGTTTATGTGTGTTTGTGAAGCCGCGGAGGGGGTGAAAAGGCAAGAGAGCGTTTGTGCGTGTGTGTGTGTGTGTGTGTGTGTGTGTCGGCGTCAAATTGCGCGCACACACTCATAAGAGACGAGCAGAGTTTCTGTGTGTTTGCGAAGCCGTGGGGGGAGGGGGGAAGGTGAGAGAGTGACGCTCGGTGTCAAAATAAGAGTCACATGTGTGATACATAATATTCGGCGCTCGTAAACTAATCCTTGCTCAGTTTCCGAATAAAAATGTATTAAAAATCTTTGTGGAACACTTGTACACCACATTACTCGCAGTCCAAGGTTCCACTGTCAAGTTATGTTTGAAAATATTTAATGTTTTTTGTACATAATAATACAGACATAATGAACACTCACTCATCGTCTATACCTATAATAATTCTTTTTATACAGGTACATATGGTATCCCAAGAGACTTAGGGCACAAGGCGGGGTACAGCCTGGACAGAGTGCCATACTGTACAAGCACTCAAATACTGAGCCAATTACCTGAGTGTCTTTAGACTGTGTGAGGGAACCCACCAAGCATGCAGGGAACATGCAAACTCCATGCACACAGACCCGAAGCAGGAATCGAAACCTCGACCCCAGAGGTGCAGGGCGAAAGTGCTAACCACTAAACCAACATGCCACCTATACATGATGAACATACAGTAAATAATATGGTGCCTAAGACTTTTGAACTTTTGCCAAGAGGACACGTGAAGTTTGTGAGTTTACAATCAGGATTTTTCACTTGAGCTAAGATATGATTATAAGAACACTGCTAAAAGTTACTCCTTATTGATGCCACGGTTAATTTCAATCTTTGAACCATTCAATTAAAAAATATAATATATAACACGATACATTTTATCCATTGAGGCTATTGAGTCCTTGCATCTCGCCTTTAACTCTCAAGAAGAGTCCAGAACAGTCGTGGGACCTCGCGTCCCTGTCACGCTGGCTGCGAAAGGAAATTCACAACGCATTATTCCAATGACACAGTCATTTTGAATTTTTTTTTTTTTTCTTTTTCATATGGAGTGCTGTTTTTGAAGGCATCTGCATGCTGGAGGATAAGACCCTTCACCAGGCTTTCCTCCTTAGCCTGATTTGAATAAGGAGCTTTGAATTAAGTGGACAGGCCCCCTTAGACAACCAGTGGTGCGCTTTTAAGACAGCGACCGTGTCAGAGAAAGTAATTTTGATTGACATTATGAGGAAATTTTGAGGCCGGCTGATTTAATTGCGAGTGCCAGGGGGTATCATTGGGGGCCAGGTAATAGTGCTTTTTTTTGCGCGACGTTTTGATCTGGGCTTCTCCCCGTGGTACCCATCCGCGCGGGCACCGCAGGCCAGAGGGCAGGAGAACAAAGGCACCTTTATGTCTGCGAATTTCACGTCCTCTGCTTTGAAAACAAATGGGCAGTTGTGGTGCGGGATGGATTCCCAAGCCCATTTGATGTGCAGTCTTTAGTGTCAAAAGTAGCATATTCATTGATAAAAAAGACCACGGAGGGAGGGAAGGAGAGCAAGTGAGGGGATGGGGTAAGGGGAGGCAGCTGCATCTTCTTATAAACAGACTCGCTCGCGTCGTGGACAGAAGAGGTGTAGATGGTTTTTTTAAATGGGCCCGGAGGATTAGGGTGGAGAGTTCAATGAGAGACAGATTGAGCCGAGCTTCAATGGAATGGAAGTGGAAGATATATATATAAAAAAAAGAAGAACTGGACTTGATCTTCTAAGACCAACCCTGTGTTCAAAGGTTATAAGTTCATGTCTCAACACAAATCAGGACTGACCTTCCAATCGACTGCATGGCCAGTCATTCAGTGTCACTGGAAAGAGCGCAGGAGTATTGAGCACTTCCGTTCAGTGCTGATGCTACAACATGGGCATGGGCAGGTAGTCCATGAACATCCATGTGCGATCTAATAGTGCTTATGAATATGGAAACCTAATTTTCAAGATGAGATTGGAGTTTTCTCAAGGCTTCGTCCTTTCTTATATAATTTTCTCCTAACCACCGTCACCTCTTAATTGCTTGTTAGAAATCCAGATCTAGACAAGATTCCTGCAAAGTGATTTTCTTGATTATTTTTGATAGTGGTCAGGGGGGTAGTGTTGCCGCCTTACATCTCCAGGGTTCCTGCTTTGATCCTATGCTTAGGTCACTGCCTCTGTAGAATTTTCTCCATGTTCTCGCAATGCTCATCAAGATTCCTTCTTGTTCTCTGGTTTAATCCCAATTTCTGGCTATCCTAAATTACCCCAAAGTTTGAATGATCTCCATGAATGGTGCCCTGTGATGGACAGGCATGTTATCTGAGGTTTATTCCCAAACCAGTATAGAAGAATAAAAGAGTTTGGAGCAAGCAGCATTTTCACAATGTTTCTTTCTGGTCTACTCTTAGCTAAATGGTTGGTTCTTCAAAGGCTTGTATAGCTGTTTGGATAGAGTTCCTCACTTCATATATGTTAGGAACTCCCCTAAAAGACAAATATTCCATTGAAGGGTTATAAATAAACTATTTCACCAGAGAAACAATCCAAAAACTACCCCCAGAGGTCTAGTTTGAGACATTTTTAGAATTTATGCAGAAAACTCCTCTGTCTGGTGCTTTTATTTTTTTTCCAGAGCAAATTCCACATCTGGAATGAAGCTTAAAGCATTCATTAAGGGAGCATGAACTATTGATGAAAACAGCAATGAGAAAATACAATACAAGGAACAATTACTACTTGTCCAGTTACCATCAACAATGCCCTGCCATTCATTTATAGCATATATGCAACTGTGGTCCAGATGTGAAGCACACATTTTCTACTGATCGCTGTATGGGAGAAAACCTGGCTTTCATTCATTCATTAAGCCTAGCTTTCTAAACACGAAGCATCGCGGCATCTGTACTAGATCCTAAGTTGTTTGCTTGAAGAAAATCATCTGGTTAATACAAGGCATTTTGGAAGGAGTTTCTAGTGTCAAAAAAGCTGACATAGGACCTCACTCTGATTTCAATAGAGAGGAAATACGGGCTGGTAAGGGAACTTTCGGGGGGGCGGTTCAGCTGCTATAACATACCCTGCCTTGTTAAAAAAAAAAAAAAAAGAGGCCATACATTCTAATATTTAATTTGACCTCATCTAGCTTTGATTGCAGCACACAATGTGATTCCTCATGGTCCCAGAACCCCTCTTTCACAATCTGAGTCCTGGAGTATGTCCATTGGAGAAGAAAAACTCCACTGATGTGATACCCTAACAGTACATTCAGGTCATCATCTGAGTTCATTTTATTGCCCCATAACGATGCTGAGTCTAGACCTGAGCAACTGAAGCAAGCTAGAGGCTTCTACAGTGGACACTATGCATGATGGGTGCATCGCTTCATGAGCTTCACTTCTTACCCTGATACACCCATCACTCTGCAATAAACTCAACCTGGACTCATCACACGACATGACCAGAAAAGTAGAGAAACAAGAAAGCAGAAATGCCTTCACATTGGGCTTCACTGCATTCCATTGTGGTGTCCTAAAATGCACAATTAACAACCATAAGGGCATAGAGCACAAAATATCAATTGATCAATTCATTTACAATATTTAGGTAAACATTGCAATAATACATGCAACAGTAAGTGTCTACATATGTATATATACACACGTGGACAAAATTGTTGGTACCCTTCGGTCAATGAAAGAAAAACTCACAATGGTCACAGAAATAACTTTAATCTGACAAAAGTAATGATAAATAAGAATTCTATGAATGTTAACCAATGAAAGTCAGACATTGCTTTTCAACCGTGCTTCAACGGAATTAATGAAATCAATGAAAAAAAATAAACTTATGGAACAGGCCTGGACAAAAATGATGGTACCCCTAACTTAATAATTTGTTGCACAACCTTTTGACACAATCACTGCAATCAAACGATTCCTGTAACTGTCAATGAGACTTCTGCGCCTCTCTGCAGGTATTTTGGCCCACTCCTCATGAGCAAGCTGCTCCAGTTGTTTCCGGTTTGAAGGGTGCCTTTTCCAGACAGCATGTTTCAGCTCCTTCCAAAGATGCTCAATAGGATTGAGGTCAGGGCTCATAGAAGGCCACTTTAGAATAGTCCAATGTTTTCCTCTTAGCCATTCTTGGGTGTTTTTAGCTGTGTGTTTTGGGTCATTGTCCTGTTGCAAGACCCATGACCTGCGACTGAGACCCATTTCTCTCTAGAATCCCTTGATAGTCTTGAGATTTCATTGTACCCTGCACAGATTCAAGACACCCTGTGCCAGATGCAGCAAAGCAGCCCCAGAACATAACAGAGCCTCCTCCATGTTTCACAGTAGGGACAGTGTTCTTTTCTTCATATGCTTCATTTTTCCGTCTGTGAACATAGAGCTGATGTGCCTTGGCAAAAAGTTCCATATTTGTCTCATCTGTCCATAGGACATTCGCCCAGAAGCTTTGTGGCTTGTCAACATGTAGTTTGGCATATTCCAGTCTGGCTTTTTTCTGATGTGTTTTCAACAATGGTGTCCTCCTTGGTCGTCTCCCATGTAGTCCACTTTGGCTGAAACAACGACGGATGGTGCGATCTGACACTGATGTTCCTTGAGCATGAAGTTCACCTTGGATCTCTTTAGAAGTCTTTCTGGGCTCTTTTGTTACCATTGAGATTATCCGTCTCTTTGATTTGTCATGAATTTTCCTCGTGCGGCCACGTCCAGGGAGGTTGGCTACAGTCCCATGGATCTTAAATTTCTGAATAATATGTGCAACTGTAGTCACAGGAACATCTAGCTGCTTGGAAATGGTCTTATAGCCTTTACCTTTAACATGCTTGTCTATAATTTTCTTTCGAATCTCCTGAGACAACTCTTTCCTTCGCTTCCTCTGGTCCATGTTGAGTGTGGTACATACCATGTCACCAAACAACACAGTGACGACCTGGAGCCCTATATATAGGCCCACTGACTGATTACAAGATTGTAGACACCTGTGATGCTAATTAGTGGACACACCTTGAATTAACATCTCGCTTTGGTCACATTATTTTCAGTATTTTCTAGGGGTACCATCATTTTTGTCCAGGCCTCTTCCATGAGTTTATTTTTTTTTATAATTCTGTTGAAGCATGGTTGAAAAGCAATGTCTGACTTTCATTGGTTAACATTCATAGAATTTTTTTTCATTATTACTTTTGTCAGATTAAAGTTATTTCTGTGACCATTGTGAGTTTTTCTTTCATTGACCGAAGGGTACCAACAATTTTGTCCACGTGTGTATATAAAAACTAATACATGCTGATTAATATCCATGTAAAAAAAAAAACTAGAAACTTGTAAAGCAAAAGTCTATTAATGTGCACAAAATGCTGGCAACATAAAAAGAATAAATTAATTCATAAAACAGTTACAAAGAAAAACACAGCAAATTGTATATCTTAAAATAAAACAGTTCTGATTATTTCACATTGCAAACATAGTAATGTGGAAAAAACATATTCTACAAAAAAAAAAAAAAAACGATTCATAATATTCAGCAAGAATTTATGAACCCGCACAAAACACTCTCCAAAAGAATACATACAATAATGAATAATAATTAAAAAAAAAACATTTAAATTTCATCTTTTTGAGATCATAACATTTATAATCTAATTACTCTTAATGAATTGTTGTAAGGGATTGATATGTATGCACGGCATTATATACAATGTATCAATCCAAGATTTCAGTTCTGAGTATGTGGATTATTCAATTCATTTGTGAATCGCATGACAATTATTAGTGGAACATGACACTGAGCTGACTCCATAGAAAAAGCATGCCACATTTGCAACTAAAATACAAATTACATTTAAAGAGAGTCGACTTGTCTTGTTTTGCATCAGTTTTGTTGCTCACTTGCTGCCTTCACACAGCTCTATCCCTGCCTGCACAATTTTGCATATTCACAAGGCAATTATACACGCAGGTAAATGCATTTTAAAATGCAGATTAAAAGTTCTAGGAATTCCAAGTGTCATTTGACTTTTTACAAGTCCAATATTTTTGCTCCCTAGCAATTTTTTTTCTGATAGGTCTCAATAACAAGTGGTTTCCTTATGGACACAGCTGTTTAGTCCTAATCCTGTGAGTTCTCATCACATCATGTGTGTATTGAAATGCTCTTATGTTCACCATTAAACATAGCTCTGATTTCTATTCGTTTTTACAATGCAACTTCACCAAGCTTAATTACTTTACTTGCAGTTGTGAATTAATCTCCATTAGTAAACGTAGTCATGTTACTTGTGTATCCAAGAAATTGTAAGTAGTTGTAACTGTACACTGTAAACCCTAATGCTCAAAATAATTAAACATATTGAGTACAAATTAATAGACCTTTTCGAGAATTCAGAACTTTTTGGTATTTAGGAGTCTGTAGAAATGACACTTTTCAAGTTAGCTGAACAAATTTGATATTCTAAGTAATCGTAAGTACCGAAGTAACAGTGACTGTCACCTTAAAGTTCCACCAACATAAACTCTATAGCGTACTGGTGGCTCAGTGGCAGGTGTTTCGCCTCCCATGCGAAAGGCCCGGGTTCGATTCCCGGGCTGGATTGTCTTGCAACAATTTATTTGATTTGCAACAAGTTCAACAAACTCAAAAATTGATAGTTCTGTTCACTTAAAATTGAAAACATCATGTAACAATTTTTTTGAGTTTTGCCAACTTAATCGGGTTTACAGTGTAGGTAATTGTATGTAGTTGGAAAGACATTCACCTAAACACACTTGATTTATAGTTGCATGTGTATAAATAGAAAAACCTTTACACTAAAGTCCATGGCATAAAAATCAAATATCAAAGTTACTTTTTGTTCTGTAAATTTTATTTACGTCCAGGTTCTGTGATATCTCATCAAAATATCATGGAAATAATCATGTCTGGTGATCTCTGTTTGTTTTGAACGTGTCTTTT
>QNUK01000127.1:1295000-1322500 GCA_013621035.1 Clarias magur | reverse complement strand
AGTCGACACGACGTGAGCCGAGTCAGGTTTTTTTGGATTTACACAGTGATACGGATATCACAGAGAGAAATCAACGCTATTCACACGCTCCGCTCAGCACTGGTTTGAAGCGAGAGACGAAAAGTAAAATAAAAAATATAATAATTTAAGTGTGTGTGTGTGTGTGTGTGTGTGTGACTCCTTACGTAAACGAGGTGCATTTCGTTCTCAAAGCGTCTGACCATGCTCTTTATTTCCGTCTGCTTCAATAATGCAAGAAGCATGGTCAAGCATTGTGTTTTTATTCAGAATAGAAAACATATTAATATTAATAATAATGATCTATATATAAAAGAAGTGCTTTGAGATATCGAATGCATCATGATCTGTCAGTTTATTCAAATGATAAATAGTGTACTACGGCGCGTTTTGCTAAGTACAGCGCCAGAGGTTGCATGACCTGACACTTTCATGGAATTTTGATACGCAAAATACAATTTGAATGCAAATGAAGGTAAGGAAATATGCTAAATATGCCATAAAATGCAGTACATGAACACTGAAGTGTTACCCTGCATAACATAATGATGTAAGCACAGTGAAATTCAGCAGTGTAGAATAATAGCTAAGTATGACATAAGTGTAGTGGAATTGTGAAGTAGATTATAGTGTAATAGCTAACTATGGTTTTTCACATATAGTTCATATGTTGTAAACTTAGTGGAATAGTGAATCCTGTTGTTGTGTTACAATGAAGAATAACAGTAAGTACAGTGCTGTGCAAAAGTCATGACCCCCCCCTCCCCCTATTCTTTCCTTCAAAAGGGCCGAACTTTCTTGTATTGTTTAATGCAGTCTTGAGGAATAGTTCTCCAGGCTTCCTGAAGGACTTTTATCCACCTTCGGCGGAATGTTTTTGGTTTGTTAAGCCACACAGTGTCCTACGAATCTTTTAAGCATATCCTGTAAAACTATCTAACTTAAGGCATGAACCAGGTGCAGATAATGGCGGATGATCAGGCCGGTGATTAGTAAACTGGTGATGCAGAATGCTGAGTGGTCGGAACAGGCGAGAGCGGAAATGAGGTCGCTATTTCTGAAACTTAACAAGGCATTTCACAAAACTTATCTTTATTGACTTTGTAGCCTGTCAAAGTAAAACATTTGTTCTCGTTTCTTTCGTTTAATCCACGTGATTCCATTTCTTTTGAAGAAATGGGAAGAACTCGAGACCTTTGAACGGAACATCATTATAGCGAAGTGTAATGTAAATGTAGTGTAATGGTAAAGTATGTTAAAAGTATCAGGGATTGGTGAAGAATATTCAAAGTGTAGTGTATAATTGGAGAACGCTGTACTGTAAGTATAGTGTAAAATGTTGTCACTGCAGTAGAATGAAATAGCAATTATTAATAATAACGTCTGTTGTAAGTCTGGTGTGTATATAAAGGAAATATTTAGTATATCATTAATATCATTAATACAGTGTAATATTCAAGTAAGTTTAAAGTGTGTACCATAAGTACTCAGTAATGGGGAAATAAATTGTAAGGATGGTGCAATACTGAAGCATGCAGTACGTATTGTGTAATAGTACGTTATATTACAAGTTTATATATAGTAAAGTATATTGCTACGGTAGCACAGTGTAATAATGAAGAATGTTTTAGTGTAACAGTGAAATATGCTGTGTGTATAGTGTAGTAGTGAAGTATACCATTAATATAGAGCAATAGTGAAATATATTGAAGCACAGTGTAATAGTAACGAGTTTTTTTTTAAGTATAGTGTATTAGCGAAGTATAGAGTATGTACAGTATATTCTATAAGTAAAGTAAGTCATTAACATAGCAAATAATAGTGAGTTTAAGGGATTGTTAAGTGTTTGATAAGATTGTAAGGATAGTGCGATAGTGAGCTGTACTGTGAGTATAGTGAAATATATTGTATTTCTTATTGAGCTTTCAGCTTCTGCCACTTCTTTTCTAATGTTAGCAAAAGTTATCACAATCAGAGAATCACAGAGTGGGTCATGACAAAAAAACAAAACAAACAAACAAAAAAAAAAAACATATACATTTGGTTCCTGTTCCTCTTAGTTGGAATCTACAGGATATAAAATTATTGTAATTTCTTTCCACATTTAGACACGTAGGCCAATATCAATAGATAGGGAGATGGTATTACAAATAATGGTATATTTATTGTTAAAAAATAAAATAATATATATATATATATATATATATATATATATATATATATATATATATATATACTAATAATTACTAAGTAATAAAGTTTTTAATAAATATATTCTGTCTTCAATTTCATTTACGTGTATTTAGAATTCATCGTTCAGATTAACCACTAGTATATATATATATATATATATATATATATATATATATAAAACTTTTTTTTATTATATAAAAGAGAATACCTCTTACTGTATGTGTATTATCTGGTGAAACCGCTATAATTACAGAGACTCTCCCTGCGGTAAATCTGTGTCACTGTACATCACAGAAACCCTCCAGAACGCTTCTCTGGCCTCCAACTTAGCATGCATTTCACAAGTCCTAATGTATGGCTGTAACATTACTGTACGGCCATTACCGTTAAATTATGCAGCGGGAAATTCTCTCTTTATTAAAGTCATATTTCGCTGTGGCAGATGGTTCCGTGCCGGGCCAGAGTAGGGAGTGTAATTAAACGCGACACCTTTGCTTGCTCCAGTTTCCTGCGCAGGCCAACGTGACGGTGGTGTGTTAGCTCAGGTGCCGTCATCTCTGTCACTGACGGCTAACGTTCCTCACTGCACTGCTCTCTCTGTGTGTGTGTGTGTGTGTGTGTGTGTGTGTGTGTGTGTGTGTGTGTGTGTCGGTGCGTGTGTGTGTGTGTGTGTGTGTGTGTAATACTTTTAAGAAAATATATTAGCCCATTCATGTTGTATGAACTTCTGATGTTAATTTAATGAAGCATATTAGTGATGAAATGATTAGTGTGGGAACAAAAAAGCACTTCAATATCGAAATATGAAACTATAAAGAAATTTGCGATTATTACATTATTGCACAGTTCCCGTATACGCAGTGCATGCGGGATGACTTAAGAGAGCGTTTTGTAATTGAAATACACCTAGTACGACAATAAACGAGCTATATTTATGCAGCTTTTTAAAATAATTGCTTCTAATTAAAGAATGTCAAGCAGCTCCCGAGATGAAATTTCCCACCGGAGAGAGATGCACTTCAGAGGACGGAACTCTTTTAATAATCTGTTTTGATCTGTTAATACTGTATTATCTACCTAAATGAAAAAACAGTTGTTATATTTTTTTTTTTTTTTTTTTGAGGTGATTAAACAAAAGCATTTAAATGGCGTATGCAATTTTTAAGTGCGGCAATAAAAGCATATTACACCGCATTAACATGATAGTATGCGCCAAACGCACACGTTTATTGCTCTTTTTATTCAGATCATTTGACTTTGAGACCCTGGAGCTAATAACGTGAGGCTGGTGTTCAATAGCTGGAGCTTTTTATAAATTAGGATCACAATAGAAAATGGTGATTGCATCAGATTTCTTTCTTTTTTTTTTTTTTTTTTTCGTCATCAGAGCTATATTTTTAATTAATTCCTAAGTTGACCTGCTTGGCTCTGACCTTGACAGACATGAAATGACAGCGAAATATTTCCTTTAGGTCCTATTATTTATATTTACTATGTGATACTGTATAATTACACACACACACACACATGCACACTCGCAGCTTATTTTCTGTTTGCACAAAGCACGAATGTGAGACACACACCTCCGAAAAACAGCAAACAGAGATGAGAAGAAAATGGAAATGCGAGCATAATGCGTGCTCAGGAAGATGATATGACACCTGATTGGCCCAGATATCATCCGATAAAATATTCATAAAGTGACATAAAAAAAAAGAGGGAGAATTTGGTTTCGCTATAATGAGGTTGGAGTGTTTTATCCTGCCATCACTGGCCCACTGACACACTTAACGAAAACCTCAGCGCCGCGTCCCACCCAAAGTGTGTGTACGTGTGAGTGAAGTGTGTGTGTGTGTGTGTGTGTGTGTGTGTGTGTGTGTGTGTGCAAGTCAAATAGCCTGCAAAGGACCGATATCGCTACAGAGCTACAGCATATCAGACACACTGTAAAAGTAGTTCTTATTTACATGATTGCAAAATCTAAGCAATTGTATTTCCTAGGTTAAAAAAGGCGGGGCTGGGAAGCAACCAATCAAATTGCTTTCTCACAATAGAACTCCTACAAAGTTCCCTAAAGAAATATCTTCAAAGCCATCAATGGACTCTTCAGGCTACTATTGTAAAACCATGTCATGGAAACTTTTTGATTAATTCATTTATTTATTTGTATGTATTCGTTTTGCTAATGAGCCCCAAAGCTGATTATTATTATTATTTTATTTTCCTCCTAGCCATTTTCCAAGCCATTTGTATAATTATGTAATAAAAGTAAAAACACTTCCATTTTTTTATATAGTTACAGCCCATAAAATGTTGTGTAAACGGCTAAGATCAAGTTAGCACTTGCACTATAGCAGCTATAAATGGGAGTCATTCCATCGCCAGACTGTTTTTATTTTTGTCTTTGAGAAAACAAAAACAAATAAAGCCTGTCATGAAGCCACGAAGCTGAAATCAAAGCTCTGACACTGGAGACTCCTTCTTTAAATGTTAAACATCTCCAAGTCAGCTTTTCCATCTAAACAAATTTACCTCTAAATCTCAAAGCTTTTTTTTTCTTTCTTTTTTTTCCCCCCCGCCACCCTTTTCAAAAGTTGTCTTTGTAGCTTGTGTTTAATAATTTGCATGTTGCAATGAATTTAAGTGTTTTTTTCTGCAATGCGATAACTACAACACTCTCATAGATGCAAATACGTCTTGTCTGGCTGGTTAAATACGACACAAGAGAAGAGCATTCCTTTAAATCATGAAAAAAAAAAATCCATAAATTTTGGCACCCTTTTCTCCGCGTTACTTCTTACTGTCCATGGATCAATCCAAAGGGATAGCTTCCAACTGTATGTTTGGCGTCTTTGGCATGTTTGGTCATCCCCTTCCGGTGCCAACACTTGCAAGACAAGGCCGCTTGGCCCCCTCCGTCTCCGGTGCCTCTGCCCAGGAATTCGGCGATACAGCGCATTCTTTTGGAAAGGTGTGCTGACTGAAATAACTGTGGGCATTTCTACCACACCTCAGCTGGCACGGCTTAGCGCTGCTACTTCCACAGACAAAAACAAGAAAGAAATTCTCAGAGGCTTGTTCTAGATCTGTCTTACATACACACACACACACACACACACACACACACACAACCACACATACACACACACACACACAAAAACAGGCATCTCAGGAAGCCAACGATCCAGCGCCAGTGCCAGGGATTGGTGCGGATGCCAGACTGCCCCCTGCTGTAATAATCTGGAAGAATTACGCTGAGAAATGGGGGAAAAAGAGTGAGAGAGGAGAAGATGAAGGAGGAGGAGGGTGGAGGGAGGAAGATTTTTTTTTTTAAAGGGATATAAAACTCTGCCTGGCAAGCACATAAAGCTCAACATGAGTGTGTGGCTCTCTCTGGATTCTGCATCACAATGAATGACATCATGCACGCACACAAAAACGACCTGGCGATGGCTGAATTAGGCTCTTTTGTGAGGACAGACCTTGGCACATTTCACCTTAATGAGTGGCTTCCAGCTCTGCGTCACTCATTCGCCCCAACCCAGCCCCCACACAACAACACACACACACACACACACACACACACACAAATTTTCCTCCTTTTTTCCTTAATGCATTATTGCTTTTCTGATTTGCCTGACTCTTCTGGCTTTTGCCCCAAGCCCTCCGTGTTACCAGCTTGGCGTTGGTCAGCCACAAAAAGCGTGGGAGACCAAAATTTGCTCGCTCCAAATGTACCACGATGGGGGGTAGGGGGGGGGGGAATAAAATAAAAAACTGAATAAAATAAAAACCACAATGTCCTTGCTGCTTTGTTGTCTCAAAGTAATTAAATTCATTTTTTCCTCTGCGACATTTTTTTCAGTAAAACCAACAGTCGTAAAATTTGGCCACATAATGTGCGCCTGGTGGACACAACTGCAGCCAAAATGCACCCAGAGGAAGCCTCGCAGCCGACATCCAAACCGACTTGTAACAGAATGTTTCAGCATGAACACTTGGCCTTGCTAACCAGGCATACACACGACATGCTACGCATATAGATTTGAAAGCACACCGCACTTTGATTACGATCCGTCTTTTGATTCGCGGTTATGTTTAACCAGTTGGGACCGGATCCATAACGCAGATGATGCCTCTTATTGGAATATTTTGACATCAATTGCTACTCGATTGCCAGACCACGATGCTTTGAAATACGATGCTCGGTTGTGGTTCTCTGACGTAATACCAGGTACAAGTCTGAAAAATGTGTTGTTGTTGTTTTTGTTTTGTTTTTTCCCCCTCCGCAGCAGTGAGCATGTTTGGTCCGACACAAATCTTGGCACCGGAGCTTTATTTATAAGGGCCATTAGAGGCTGCTGTGTGTGAGAGCAAAGTGTGAGAGCTCGGCAGGGGCAGGTGCAGCGAAAACACACTCCCGCCCAGGCCATTTCCACCTGACACTGATTTCTTCATCTGACAGTAATTTCAGCCCTCCCAGTTAATGAACAATGGAATAAATGGGCTTAAATTTGGGAGGCAGAAGTCAGTTTAACATAACCACTGCCATCAACACTGACATTAATTGCTCCCTAATTCTGGCAGTCGTGCCTCCGAGAGGCCAAGAGGAGAGAATAAGTGTGTGAGGAGAGAATGGATATGAGACCCTGACACACTGGGAGAGTGGCAGCAAGGGCCAGGGACTTGCATGGAGAAGAGAAAGGCTATCCGCCATGCCAGTTATGTAAAAGTGGGCAGAATTAGCATTGACCTCCTGGCAAGGTGCCAGAAACGAATCATTTCTTTTCTTTTCTTTTTTTTATTATTTTTTTTTATGAGCATCGTTTAGCAACCTGGCAGCATCAGGGGAGATCACGTCTGGTATGGGCGGTGACATTAAGTGATGTTAAGTGGTTAAAGCGGGCCTCAAAGGTAGAGCGACTGACTTTGAGAGCTAGAATTATATCTGATGGCATCGTTTTATAAAGTGGGAAACATTTCCAACTGCTTGCAGGGTTCACAAGTATAGTTTTTAGTAGAAGTTTTGAGTAAAACTCAAACTTCAAACGAATCATTTCTTCCTTTTCGATATTCCCTCTAAGGTCATATGTGTAAGCTGAAATGCTTAAATCCTGGTGCAAAATGAGTTGTCTGACTTGACAGGCAAGTAGAGAGAGACACCTTCTTGTCCTGACTGGTTACTTCTTTTCCTGCCAGATATTTTGCTGTGGCTTCCAAATTAGGACTAGAACACCACACCATTGGCAGGACGCTCATAAATGGTTCCTCGTTCCTAAAGACTATGTCTTTGCGTTCCTAAAGACTATGTGTATGTGTAAATCCTCCATTACTGGCCCCGACAACGAATGTTTAAGGGCTCCCTGAGAGACAGACCAAAACAAGAGGTCTGGGTTTAGCCTTAAAAGGCTGACTGTGCATCTAAAAATCAACTTAGTGCTGCAAAACCACTCCCTTGTTTCAATTTGCGTCTTTGTAACCAAACAATTTTGTTCATTAGCTTAGCAATGAGTAAGTAAAACCAGATCTTTGGAGGAAAACATTCTGAAACAAATGTGGTCTGATTCCCTGGTTCCACAGCCACAGGGCTGGAGGCCCAACACATCCTTGCGTGCAAGCGTCAACTTCTTGCCTAATTAATGAAGTCGTCATTTCCGGGTAGAAAGGGCAGTCTTATGTCATTACACATGGCCCATTTTTTAGTCCATTTCTTTTCCGCATCCATGCTCATTCCCTAGGCAACATCTCTGTCAAGTCCAGCTCCTTTCCCGATGCACTATTCTCAGACTGGATCTCCAAAGATGGAATTCGGATTAATCCAAGAACTCGTTTTGTTCGATTCGTTTCTACCACAGAGCCTCGGATAATATCGCCGCCCTTTAATGGTTGCTAAGAGGGTACGCTTGAGTCAAGGGCAATTTTGCAGATGAGACAGTGTTATGAATACTTTAACATAAAGTACAGTATATTTTAGTCTTTCTATCCCCCAACCCCATGCATTCCGAGTTCAATGTGGCAGGGCAATTATGCATAATTACACTGAGGGGTTGGAGCACAAGGGCTGGGAAATACTGCCATGCCGAGCATACAGTACCTCCTTCCATCCTCACCATTTTAAGCTCCTTAGATCAGAGCTGTGGGTCCGCTAGTTGGATGTAGCCCTCATTGTCATGACAGCAGGGTTGGAGAAGTTCAAGGTGCTTGCAGAGCGAAGGGGTCACGTTGGCCCAGAAGCCTCCAATCTGGTGAACCGGTGGCTCTTTGACCCGATCATCTGGTTCTGGCTGTCCAAGCGCGTTCACGCTCTGTTTCCTGATACGCTAAGACAAAGGGGCCAAGATACGGATCTGACTGCTAGTGCGTGCCGAGCAAACACAAGCGTCTCCCAGCCCCCCTGAGCTCTGACAACTTCCGTCCATGAACCATGCAAAGGTGCCCTGTCAACATTCACAAACATGCCTACTGCAAAAACAAGATAGTCCATACTCTAAATCCTGCTACGCTTTAAAATGAAAATGCAGTCAAATCTCCTTATTCTCCTCCTCACACACTCTGAAGTGCACCTCAGTCTTCGCTCAACCCGGCGGATGAAAAGCATGTTGTTTGTGTCTGCGCATTTCATATGCAGATTGCGTAGTGCAGCGGGGCCATATTAAAGGGCTAAGCATTTGCTTTTTTGCATAGTTTTTAGGACCCTAGCCTCGAGCCAAGCCTGGTGCCCAGGCAGGACAAACAGTACAGCTTCAAGGTGGCATGGTGCAGCCTGAATCAGCGCTCACCTCACGACCCGCCAGTCCCGAGGGCGTCCGCGCCAAGTCTGCCTTTATTTCCACCACTGCCACAGGAGCAAAAAAAAGAGAGAAAGAAAGAAAGAAAGAAAGAAAGAAAGAAAGAAAGAAAGAAAGAAAGAAAGAAAGAAAAAATAGGCTCTGATGCCGATGCAGGGATTTGAATAATTCTGCATCATAGGCACACAACAACAGAGGCAGGGAGGAGGGGGGGGGTAAAAAAAAAGAAAAAAAAAAAACTATGGGAGCTCAAATTTCACAAGGCATCTCCTCTTTGCTATGCTGAGGCTTACCATGAAAGCGGCAGGCCACGTTTCAGGTGCAGCGGAGAAAAGCTGATAAAAGCAGGCGTGGGATTACACTCCATGACCAAAGACATTCATCTCTCCCATTTTCTTCATTTCTTCCTCTTTTTTTTTTCAAATGGCATCCTTTAGCTTTCTTCTGTCAGCTCATCAGGGCAGAGCCACTCAAGCAGAATGCCTCGGCTTTGCTTGTATAATTAGCTGGACAACTCTTTCACCTTGCTGCACAGATAGCAGAGTGTATGTCTCCTGTCCCCTGAGGCATGTTAACCCTCCCTCCTCGCTCTCCTCTATCCCCGTCTCTTCCCTTCTCTTTCGCAACACAAAGAGCACAAACCTCGTCCAGATCTCCATACACTCAAACACTCAGACACCCCCTACCCCACCTCGAGCTCAAACACTGCCGTTCAGTGAGACATATCTCACACCTGTCTGACCAGCACATACCCCTGCAAAACAATGACACGTTTTAACAACTCAATTAAGAAGTCTTAGCTTGGCAGGTAGGATCACGGCGGTGCAGAGGCAGTTCAGAGGAATTATGTTAATGCCGGGATGTTAATGCAGTATGGGCTGCGCTCCTCAGCAGGTGAAATGCTGAACTGACAAACCCCTGACCCTGCTGCCAATCACGCAGTTACGGACCCATGTTGCCTAGATCGAAGCTAGACACTAGGTGCGAGTTTACTCTATAAACTCTATTAATTATCCATTTGTTTACTAGTGGTTGCAAAAGAGGTTGTCTCCTAAACCATGGGCACTTCCAGTACCTGACAGTATTCAATTCAATTCAATACAACTCAATTCAATTTTATTTGTTCTGTATAATGCTTCGAAATATGTTGTTAATTAGTTCGTATTTGATGAGCAAGCCGAAGGCAACGGTGACAAGTAAAAAACAGAGAACCCATGCTCAGATAGTATGACCTTAACTCATCCCTGGTATTTACTCTCAGTCAAAATTTTGGACACGCCTTGTCAATCCATGGTCTTTCCTGATTTTCAAGGATTTTTAAGGCATCCATCCAGGCATGCACTAATTCCCTTTCAATAGTTTATATTACAATGTGTCTGGTACTTATGCTCTGTAAAGCCTTTAATGGCTCTAATCTTTCCTGAGATGATCTTCATGAGAGCCAGCTCCATCATGGTGCTTGATGGGTTTTGCAAATGCACTTGACACAATACTGTTCTTGCAACAACTATTCCAGGACAGTTTCTTAAAATAAAGACAGCCTGTTGCGGTGGTTGTTGTTAATTAATTACCCAATATGCAATGTGTTATTTCATAGTTTAGAAAAAAATATATATATCCAGTTCTAGAATGTAGAAAAGGAAGCCAAACTTTTGACTGGTACTGGATCTGTGTGCTATGAGGCTGAAAATTCCATATAACGGGAAAGGTGCTCAATTCACCTTGGTTGTTGGAGACTCTGGTACGAAACTGTTCATGGGAGAATTTCAGTCCTAAATAATTTAGGGACTGTAGTCACAAACCATCAACACCATCTTCACGGTCATTAAGTGGAACCGAGTTCAGTCACCGCACACCTGGACCCTACGAGGCCATTCACAGCATCCAGCATTGGATGGAATACTCCCAATAATTGTCCTTCATTAACTTCCAGTTTAACTCCCAAAAACCTTTATTCACCACTTTTATTATTTTAGTCATTTACTTGCTATTAATTTGGTATATACTGTATCTTGTTCAAGGGCCAAACACTGGTGCTAGGATTTGAAGCTTCTGATAAGCCAAGATCCTTAACCAATGAACCACCATCTTGATGGTCCATAACCATCTAATGGTGAAAAATAGATATACAGTAGAAAGTGCCTTTGGTTAGGATGATGATGATGATGATGATGATGATGAAACCAGATTTGCTCATCTTCTCTCTTTCTTGCTCTCATGACCAATCATTGTTACAGTTGCAAGGAGGCTACAACCATTCCTGTAAATAAGCCTCCATCATTTTTTTTTATCCTCCCTGTCCTGAAGATTCTTTACCTCCAGAGTAACCTACGTACTGCTCGGGTATTGCTAATGCCCAGCGACCTATTGATGTATCTTTTCCCAGGGTGGAAGCCATGTTAACCCCTCCACCCCACCCTCACCTCTTCCAACAGCCACAGAAAAGGCCTGCAATTCTTTTTCGAGCCTGCATCGACCAAGAAACATGTACAGGCGGAGGGGGGTGTTTTAATAGAGGGCATCATTGTGGACAGGGTGAGACCAAGGGAATGCTGGGATGGTTGTCTGGCTGGGCGTTTGTGCCCAGGGAGACTCTGCTCTATGCGCACAGCTTGAGGCCGAGCCACCATGTATGGGCGCTGACCCCCGAGGTCATGCTCTGGGTGCAAATTCAAAAGCTTGACATCTGTTGCCTGGCTTTTTGATCGAGGGAAAAAAGAAAGGCTTAGGCCGCTTGTCAGCTAAACACTGGTTCTTGGGTGAAATAATACCACAGCAAGCCACCTAGACCACAATTTAGCCTTTTTTGTTTTGTTTTGTTTTGTGTTTTTTTTTTGGGCCTCGGTCTGTGCATGCATAAAGACTGATTAACTGAATAGCAAAAAGTAGGATGGATTTAGTTGTTTTGCGAATTTTATCCTCTTGTGGGAAAGAGCCAGATGAGTGGAAGCTTTTTTGTTGTTCAGGATAATAGTCTTCATCAAGCTTATGCAGAGTGGACCTCAGACGTTAACACTAGTCTTATCACCGTAAGCTACATGGAAGTCATTTGTATGTCTGAAGGCTACCTTTTGCACACAATCTTGCCTTTTATCACGCGGGTAAAAAGCTGCATAGTCTGAGTCATTTTTGATAGGCGTAGAGCTCTGAGGGTTAATAGCATCCATTTCGGCAAATGCATTTTAAACAAATGAGGTGCTTTGAATATGCTTTGCTTCGCACATTTTAATTTCAAACCGACGAAGCCCGTGACGCTATATAGGAAAAAAACGAGATCAGATCAATCCTTCTCATAAAAAGAGTAAGTTTTGGAACTTATTCTACCCGAAATGAGAGCCTGTTTTATGGAGTGAAAGACTTACATTTTGGCATTCAAAAGCTCCTGTTTTGAGATGCAGAGCCATGTAATGGTTTCCTGACGCAGTTGGCATGGTGACAAGAGAAGAAAAGCGCCGGGTTAAATCTGGTGACTGAATCTCCCTGAAAACCTGCTGTAATCTTCAGCCGATCTACGTATTAACACCCAACTTCTGCCTTCCTCTGTCTTTATTCCAGAGTCTCGGTCCACTCCCCCTGCTGCCGCACAAAGGGCTTTTCTAACAGGATAAAGGGTGTGAAAACATGCCCCCGGATTCACTCTGCACTATAGCTTTTATATTGCCCAACGCTTGGCATTTGTCTTTTTAATTTAAAAAAGAAAATATCAAGTAGTCCCCGTCGCCTGCTGGGGACGTGGCATGTCGTGTCCGTGACGCGGATGATGAAAACAGAGACGAGGAAGATTTAGAGAGGTAACCTGGCATGATTAAAAACGACCATATTGAAATGACACGGGTGATAGGAACATGTTCTGCCTCTTAGAGTCAAAGGGCCACGTTTTTTATCAGGTATCGGGTTTTGGATGCAATATTCGAGACAGACTCTTTTCATAAGAAATCATAATGCATTCTCTGATGTTAAATTAAAGGTTTAATAGTGACATTCTGCCTTTGCAGACCTGTAGTGCACATCTTTCTTTTTTTTTTTTCTTCTTTTTTTTTTTCTGGCAGTACACCCTGACTGTGCTTTTGAATGTTATGGTGGTTGGGAAATGCCAAACCTGACCATGTTTTAGCCTTCCAGGACTACATGGCATTTAGGTGTAAATTAAATCTCACAAATTTTTACCTATTTTTCTTGAGATATAAAAATTTTTAAGGTAATAAAATTACATGGGACGAGTCAGTTTTCATGAACCTGAATGGTCAGATGTGTTTTATGCGCTTTCAGTGTTTGAATATTATATGTAGATTGTTATGGAATTTTTTTTTTTATAATTTTTTTTATTTATTTTTTTTATTATTATTATTTTTTTTTCTTTTATTATTTTTTTTTCTTTTTATTATTTTTTTTCTTTTATTATTTTTTTTTCTTTATTATTTTTTTTTTTCTTTTTATTATTTTTTTTTTCTTTTATTTTTTTTTCTTTTATTATTTATTTTTTTTCTTATTTTTATTTATTTTTTTCTTTTATTTATTTATTTTTTTTTTTAATATTTTTTTTTTTTTAATAAGTGGCCAGAATCATGGATCCAGAACAACTTTACCGTATGCTTATTATATGTAGATTGTTATGGAATTTTTTTTTTTTTCATTTTTTTATTTTTTTTTTAATAAGTGGCCAGAATCATGGATCCAGAACAACTTTACCGTATGCTTGAATATTATATGTAGATTGTTATGGATTTTTTTTTTTTTAATAAGTGGCCAGAATCATGGATCCAGAACAACTTTACCATATGCTTGAATATTATATGTAGATTGTTATAGATTTTTTTTTCATTTTTTGATTTTTTTTTTAATAAGTGGCCAGAATCATTGATCCAGAACAACTTTACCGTATGCTTGAATATTATATGTAGATTGTTATGGATTTTTTTTTTTTTTTTTTTTTTTTAATAAGTGGCCAGAATCATTGATCCAGAACAACTTTACCGTATGCTTGAATATTATATGTAGATTGTTATGGTTTTTTTTTTTTTTTTTTAATAAGTGGCCAGAATCATGGATCCAGAACAACTTTACCATATGCTTGAATATTATATGTAGATTGTTATAGATTTTTTTTTCATTTTTTGATTTTTTTTTTTAATAAGTGGCCAGAATCATGGATCCAGAACAACTTTACCGTATGCTTGAATATTATATGTAGATTGTTATGGATTTTTTATTTATTTATTTATTTATTTATTTATTTTAATAAGTGGCCAGAATCATGGATCCAGAACAACTTTACCGTATGCAGGTATTCTACAAGCCTCTGGACAGTTCTCAGTGGAGATATGATGGTTGAGATCTGGTGAGCGTAAAGGTCCTGGTGGGCTCAGGGGTAGCTCAGTGGTTAAAGTGCTGACTGACAGATCAGAAGCTCCCAGGTTTAAAGCCCACCACCACCAAGTTGCCATTCTTGAGGCCCTTAACCATCAGCTACTCAGATGTATAATGACATGGTAATGTAAGTTAGATAAGGGTGTTTGCCAAATGCCATGGATAACGTATAGTCATCCTACAAAAGACCCCACCGATGAGTAAAACAAAGCCTTTATTTTGTCACATATACATTACAGCACCAACAGCCCAACAATGGCAACCTGGCTGAGCTGGGAATCGGACCGCCGATCTTCCAATCAGTAACTCACTGCCTTAGCCCTCTGAGCCACCACTGCTTAAAAACATCCTGTTACAGGATGAAATCAGTCAGGCAAATATATTTTTTCGGGCAAAAATAAATGCTTTCCATAGATAGCATAACCAAACTAAGCACAATGACACAAGTGTTTAAATGATTGTGGTGCCTTGTCAAAATAATGAGCTAAAAGTGTTCAAAGCACTGGAAAACTGCACACGTTCAGCTCTTAAACTGATGAAACCATGGGCGTAAAATGTTGCCGGCACAAAAGTGGCCCAGTTTGCCCCTTGTGCCCTATATACCCTCAACTTGAAATAATTTTTTTTCTCTAGAATTATCTGCGCCTGACATTCCTATGAGACGCTTCTTGAACAATTCACCTGGAAATGAAGTTGTTGATTTCCTCGAAAGCCGAACAGCAGGTCACACCGAAGGCGTTCCTCAACACGGCTCTGACACTTTGGGTCAGGAGTACAAGCAGAGCTCGGATCTCAAAACACAACCTCCGGTTTCAACCCCGGGGCTGTAGAACAGCAGGGAAGCGTCGCAGGTAAACAGCAGTCCATATCTGAATAATATATTTATACATTCAGGTTGGAGGGAAAAACAGCTCTCCAGCACTCCTCAGTCTGTCCTGTGCCGCGGCTCTTTTCATTCGGTGACAGCTCACCGGGAGCCGGCGGAGTGCAAGGTGAGCAGCTTATCACCGGAGTCTGCCCATGTCTGCTTCACCGCAAAACACACACGCGGAACATCCTGCAAGAGACTGAAACAAGGTTGAGGAGATTGCTGCGCTCGGGTATTAAAATATTCCGATTTTAAACATCACCTTTAAATGCATTATTTATAAAAAATAAATAAATAAAAAAATAAAAAATGAAAGAGTCAGTGACTGGGTAAAAAGAGGATTAGTCAGAGAAGTAACCAAGAGGTCACAGGATTGTTAACGTCTATGATATTTCTCATAACCAAACCCAGATTCATAATTTTCCAGATTTGACGTTTGCACAAGAAATCAATTTCTAAATCATTATTTCAAATTACTTGCTCCATGTCAATGATCACGATTTAGTTTATTCCGGGTCCAGGTTATGACATCACAAAATGAAAAGTTCAAAAGAGGGGGTGAATACTTATGCAAGACACATGACCAGTCAATCTTCAGAAACGCTCGAGGTCACTCTTTTGCCAGTCATCTATGTAAATATAGCATTTTTATACAGTATTTTTTTTTTCTTCTTTCAGAAAAGGGCACTTCTCATCTCTGGCATCAATTTGAATGTCACCGGTTTCTCAGGATTGACAAAATAATATGCACTCATCTTTCGCTGAGACAAAAAAAAAAAAAAAAACAAGGGACGTTGCACGTCGGGCACATTTTTTTCTCCCTCTCTTTTTTTTCCGCTTCTTTTTAATCAGTGGAGGACGAGTGACATGTCCAATCATAACAAAACATCAGCTGTTAAATGGGCCTTTGCAATCACTGTCAAAGCCAACCATTAGGAAGCCCTGCATCCGCGGACATCAATCAGCTTTTATAAAGTTATTTATTCATCATTTAATTATATAACTCAGCGTTTTATCTATTTATTTATTCTAATCAGTTGAGTTCTGCACTTTGTGTATGTCCTTGTCCAATCAAACAATGCCGACACCAGGAATTGCTTGTTTGCACATCTTTATGCTCATGAACAGATTGTTTGTTCACTCTATAACACTGCTATATGGTTTGAGGTTTTATGCAGTTAAATAAAGACCTTGCTCTCTTAATTGCATATAAACAAACAGATTTTTTTTCCCCCCCCAACAAGTAAGATATACTGGAGGATTTAGCAACCGAAATATCTCCTTTCTAATTTCTTGTTGCTGTAGAAAAGCCTCTTAATCGAGACTAGTAACGCCAACATGTGAATTATATGCGAAGAACAACTGCAGCTCGATTGAATTACTTCCTCAAATTAAGCGCGTTAGCTGTGAAATTATTTGCTTTCATTTAAGAAGCCGTGGAATCCGATTTTTAATGTTGCATACCAGGAATCGAGATTTGTTGCTGATCCGCTGTAACAGAACAAGGCAAAAAAGAAAGCAGTGGGTCACCTACATGAGTGCAAAAAAGAAAAAAAGAAACAGAAATTTCTGCATGAAATTCGTCGTAAACAAACAGCTTTCCTGGAAATCTGTCAAAATTCAATCCTTTGTAAGAGAATAGAGGAAATATTTCTAAACCAGATGGTAAATAAATAAATTATAATCACAAAGTAAAAAAAAAAAAAAAAAAGTGGAGTTTTTTTTTTTGTTTGTTTGTCAATCATACAGTATGGGCTATTTGTTTAGATTTATAATCACTCTTTTGCCAGTCTTTTTACAGTATTTTAATATTCAGATTTCTTTTCTTTTACCTTTAAATAATCTATAAAAGATAACAAAGTAAAGAAAGTTTTGGCATTAACGACATTATGAAACTTATGCGAAGATGGGTCATATGAGGTGACATGGAGGGGATCTACATCTGCCCCATGTAGACTCTCTACTGGTGTCCCGCATGGCTCAGTACTTGGTCCTCTTCTGTTCTCCCTCTATACCCGGTCTCTTGGTAAGGTCATATTATCGCATGGATTTTCATACCATTGTTATGCAGATGACACTCAACTTGTTTTCTCCTTTCCTCCCTCTGACACTCGGGTTTCCACGCGGATCTCAGCATGTCTGGCAGACATCTCATCCTGGATGTCAGCTCATCAGCTGAAACTCAATCTGAGTAAAACCGAACTGTTGTTCATTCCTGGTGACTCATCCCCAGGTCATGATCTTGTGATATCCCTGGACAACAATCAAATCGCTCCTTCAGCCACTGCCCGCAATCTTGGGGTAACCATAGACAATCATCTGTCATTTTCCCCTCACATCGCTAACCTTACTCGCTCTTGTAGATTTCTTCTTTACAATATCAGAAGAATCCGCCCATTTCTTTCTTCACAGGCTACTCAGGTGCTTGTTCAGTCCCTTCTTATTTCAAGACTGGACTACTGCAACTCACTCCTGGCTGGCCTGCCTCTGTCCACAACTCGTCCTCTGCAACTGATCCAGAATGCAGCAGCACGTCTCGTTTTCAACCTTCCCAAGTTCTCCCACACCACCACACTCCTCCGCTCCTTGCACTGGCTTCCTGTAGCTGCCCGCATCAAATTCAAAACACTGATGCTTGCCTACAAAGCTAAAAATGGCCCAGCACCCACTTACCTCTCTGCTCTAATCACACCACGCACCACACCACATTCCCTCCGGTCCTCCAGCACGGCTCGCCTCGTCCCACCATCTCTCAGGGATCGAGGGCGGCATTCATCCAGACTCCCCCAGCCCCCCCCCCCCCCCCCAAAAAAAAAAAACCCTGTTCCCAGTTGGGTTAGATTAATCGCACTTAGTTATTGACCTAGTCAACCCAGTGTAAGTATCTATCCAGTAATGTAAACTTTAAAACACTTTTTGTAAGTCGCTCTGAATAAGAGCGTCTGCCAAATGCCTAAATGTAAATGTTATAAACCATCAAAGACTAACAGCTGAGCACGGTAGTCAGAAAATCATCAGGATGCTCCAGAAGAAATCATTCAGGATTTTTGAGTCATTATGGTCAATGTGGACAATAAAATGCTGCCATTGTGTTTTGAAGAAGACTGACCTTGTGTGCATGCATATGTATGTGTGTGTGTTTTCCTGTATTATGATGTAGCTGTCATGTAAGAGCAACAGGTAGAAATGGTAAATATATTGCAAACAAACCTGGGATTACATCTCACCTGTAAATTTTCAGGTTCTAAGTGAAGTTATCAAGTACGAATGGCTTTCAAGTCAAACCAGGACTTTTGATTGTGCAGAATTATAGAACACAGTTATGGGAGTCATGGTTAGACACCCTGCTTCATGTCTGAAACACAGGCCTCCCAGGAACTCCTATAATGGCCCAAACATGTGGAAATGGCTTGGAGCGAGGTCAGGACTGTACGGAGGATGTGGCAAATTTTCTGACCAAATAGAACTGCGTGTATTTTATCCAAGCCCAGAGCGGTTAAAGGACATGACAGCAATTTAACTGTTTTAATCAAGCTTAAATATACAGCAACGGAACAAATTCAAGAGTCTCTATATAGCAACGTAACACAGAGTGAGAGACCTGAAGGTGCACTATATGGTGTTATTCAGGTGTTTCAATCAGACACCTTATCCCCAGTGAAGGGCAATCTTAATGCGTCAGCATATCAAGAAATCTTGAGCAATTCTACAGTATGCTTCCAACTTTGTGGCAACAGTTTGGGCAAGGCCATTTTTTTATCCAACATGGCAAACTATTCCAACGACTATAAAAAAAAAATACATGGTTTTATGATTTCGGTGTGGAAGAACTTGACTGGCCGACACAGAGCCCTATGACCTCAACCTCATCTAGCACCTTTGCTATGAACGGAGGCTCCTTATCGTCCAACATCAGTGCCTGACCTCATAAATGCTCTATTGAACGGGTGGGCGCGAATTCCCACAGAAACCGCCTGGAAGAGTGGAAGCTGTTAGAGCTCCAAAAGAGGGACCAACTCCATATTGAACATATATGTATTTGGATACAATGTCATTGCAGGTTTGGCCAAAAGATTTTGTCCTTATACTGTATTTCTGCATCAGCATCTAAATGCTTCACCACATACCATGCAGGGATGTATAGGATGTTAAATATGAAGAAGACGTGTCTTAAGGGGTTTTGTGACGGGTTTGTGAGAAGACGTTTCTGGAAGACTTCCTGATTGGTCAAGTAAGTGAGACCTAGCAGCTTTCCAACATTTAAATGATTGCTAAAAAGGCAAGGTGGAATGAACTAGCCTCTTCTCATTCCTCAGCAGACAGAATGTCAATTAATCATGGCAAGGTCACTGTCCCACATCTTCACCACGTGTCATGTGACTTCTCAGTGCTACGCTTCGGCACAAAAGAGGCTATTAAGCAAATCATAGCCAGGCCCTTTTAGCATCAGCGTCACTTCCAGCCTGTCCTCGTCTCGCTCTGACCCCGGCGCATGACGCTGCTAATTCCATGATTAAACGCTTGTAGCCGCTCTATCGCTGCGGATAACTGGTGAGCAACGTAAAGGAGGACAGTGACATGACTCGCTAGAGAGACAGAAGGCACTCAACGTGTCTGGCTGTGAAAGAAGTGAGTACTCTTTTTTTTTTTTTTTTAAGTGCGTTTGAAACAACAGATCTAGGTCAGAGTGTTACGCCACATATGCGACACATGCTCACACAGTTGATGTGCTTAAATACTATTCAGCCGTGCAGCGTTCGGCAGTGCTGTTGCAAAAGCATTTTAACCTTCACCTTCAGGCCTTAGATGAGACTGTGGGACAGACCACAGGAACTCACCTCAGAGACCTTAGAGACCCCCCGGGGGGAACTGCGGGCCATGTGGGAAGGGGGCTGGCCCATTAGGAGCTCTCAAAACAAACAATAAGACCTTAAAGTGGACTCTGACAACCAGACAACCAGCCAGGGGAAAAGAAGAAGATAAATCCATTCCATGTGATTCCTCTGCTCCATACAAGCTGGAGAAGAGCTCGGGACTAATAATAATAATTATAATACAAAGCCTATAAAAGTAGTTGCGATGTAAATTTAAAACTGCAAATATTAAAAGCAATAGCAACATTAAGTACAGAAATTAACAGTCATAATAGTTAGATAGGAGGAAGAAAAAGAAGAACAAGAACTAATAGAAAAAAAGACCTTAGTGTACATGTGATAAGCATTTATAATGTAAGGATAATTGTAAAACATTAACACTTTCATAAAGTATCATAATCACTCGCACGAGCTTAGGTACAGGTAAAATTGATTTAAATGCTGGATTTTATTTTCTCCATTATGTGACACTGGAATAGTTTTTAGGAAGTTGCTAGTGAAATGGACTTCAACGAGTAAAGTTCTGGAAGCTGATCTTTTCTGGGAAGAAGACAAATCAATAAAAAATTTTTTTTAAAAAGCACTGTTTCTAAAACGATACATGAAAAAACAATATATGACAGCTGATCAAACCTCAGAAGCACTAAATAACATTTCGCCTGAACGTCATGTCACAAGCCTTGTGTCATGGCTACGTCAAGAAACGTGTCAGAGACGATGTCTCATCTCAGCTATAATTGGTAATTGTCTTCTTTGATGCCGTGACAGCTTATGAAACATGCAAATTCTTGTCTACTATTTAGCATATGTGTTATGACAGATGTTATATGTAGATACTATGTGCTTTATGAAAACTAGCATGTTTAATGCTTGATTCTGATTGGATGGCAGTGAGCTATAATTTATTAATAATGTATGAAATTCATTCATTATTGTTATTTTGTATTTGATTTTATTTATGTATTCATTAACCTTTTTAGCTGCTGGGGGACCTGGAGCCTATCGCAGGAGACTTTGGATCACGAGGCGCACGAGGTCACCGTGCTAACCACTACACCACTATGCTGCCCCTGTTTGAAAAAAATATGAACAGAATTTTTTTAATGTATGATTCATATTACATTTATAACATTTATTATACTTTTATTATCTATTATTCATTCCAACAGTATTTTTTCTTTAAACAGTAGCTATTACTTTCTTATATCCTTAGGTGCCATTTTGCCATTTGCCATCTTCATGCAGGAATATTTCTTTCCCACACATTGACCTCTTATTCGTCATACATGATCTGATATACGCATGTATCTTTTCTATATAAATTACATTAAGTTTACTAAACACACATATTACTTTCATCATTTGATGTTTTACAGGGTATAAAATAACTTTCACTTTGATTCTTTGCAAAGTTAGAAATCCATAAATCCAGGACAAACGCTTAGGGAGGTGTCTCTAAATTCCAGCAAGCTCCCCGTGATGATTTGCTGCCCAACGCACCCCTATCGGTACCAATCATTACCCACCTAGGCCTCATCCTCCTGTTTTTTTTTTTTTTCTTCTTTCTTTTAATAAACAAGATAATTGGCTATCATTGTCTGGCCGTCTCTGGTTGGTGAGTGGAAATGAGAATGGCAGTGACCAGATGCCTGGCTCTCGCTCTCAAAGCTCTTTAATTAGAGTGGGCCCAGCGAACCTGAGGACCACGATGCGACAAAAGCAGGGAAAAGGGCAATTAACGGCCGAGCGGTCCCCTCTCCGTCCATCTGTCTGAGCGCAGGTGAAAGGATGATGAAGGAGCTCCATCCACACGGTCCCATATGGAGACCCTTATGGGCGAGAGACGCACTCGCTCCTCTCCTCAATGCCGACCCTTTAAGACTGCCTTTTATTTAGCTTCCGCTGACATCAATATCTGCCTGGGAATGCAAAGGGGCAGCTGCACAGATTGTCTGCCTACCTTGTTATGTAGTGAATGTGTAATTCAGGTCCTCCCTCAGCATGCTTTTCTCTTTTTTTCTTCCTCCTTTTAGGCCGGCTCAATAGAAAAGATAAATATGAGCACCCCCGATGGTTAGTCAATCTTCTTTTTTTTTTTAGATATTTGTTTCATCATGTAACCTTTTTTCACCGCTGCTGGATATATGAATCCGATTCGTCAGAAGGTGTCAATTAATTTTGTTTAACAGTTAGGATAATTTGCAAATGAACAATAAACAATAAGCTATTAAAATATTACATATAGCCAGAGGTATATAACAATATAACAAGTTACATTACAAGTTACACCCGTTACATTTACTTGAGTAACTTTTTGGGAAAAAAATTTACTTTTTACATTTATTTTTTGCTATTACTTGCATAGATTTGTGAAGAAGAAACGCTACTCTTTCACCATTACATTCGGCTCCACTCGACTCGTTACTGTTCTAACCATTTATTGTAAACATGCACCAGTAGATCTACCGCATGACTGTTTCACCATTCAGATATATATATATATATATATATATATATATATATATATACATATATATATATACAGTGGAACCTCAGATTGCGAGTAACGCGGTTTGCAAGTGTTCCTCAAGACGACCAATAAATTTTGACTTGAAAAACGAGCAAGTCTTAGTTTACGAATACCGAGTATCATGTAGGTAAAGTGCAGGTTAATTTGTTTTATTTTTACTTTACAGCAGTGATTCTGTTAGTGTGTTGCTCATTCGAATGTCATTAGAGAGATTGTTTATTTTATTCAGTATGTATATATATATATATATATATATATATATATATATATATATATATATATATATATATATATAAAATTATTATAATTTGTAAAATCAGTACTTAAATAGTCTTTTCACCAAACACTTTTTTACTCTTACTTGAGTAATATTTTGGATGATTTCTTTTTACTTCCACTTGAGTAATATTATTTTGAAGTACAGCTACTCTTACTTGATTAAAATTTTGGCTACTCTACCCACCTCTGCATTTAGCTAATGATTATTAAATCCAGAAATCTCCAATGTCAGAGGTAAAGTCTTTACAGATTAGCATGTTATAATAATGGGAATAATGACAATGCTGACATAGTTTAATTTTTTTTTTAATTACATAAACATCATAGTTTTTAATCATTTGTTTGGTGATTTCTGATGATCTATGTTCTATATAAATAAACCTGCTGTTGCTTATGTTATAGCACCTATAAACATTAATCCCCTCACCAGTTCCTGACAAACCCCAAAGTGTAACCTCCTCTGTCTGAAAAACTTTTTCAATGCAAAGCAACTGATCCTGCGTTTTCTTTTTATGTAATTAATGACTAAAAACATGAACTAAATTTTTTTTAAATAATACAGAATGTTCTTAAATGTAAATCATGTAAATTCTGATTTCTGATAATTACCAGCTACAAATATGTTAATTAAGGTGTTTATATCAATCATTTTATTTATGGATGCTTCATCATTTTACTTAGAATGTTAAAAACACTAATTAATAAAAGTGTTAAAAGTTTTAATGTTACAGATGGTGTGTTAAGACTGAAGCATTTCTGTTTTATTTTCCCAGTGCCAAGCAGCATACCTGTTTTTCCTTCAGCCATTTGGCCATATGCCATCAGAATGAACTAGTGATATTCAGACGACCGTTTTTCATATTCTTCATATTCTGCTCTGGCCCTGCACCCATTCAAATGTCCACAGCATTTACCTTTATTAAACAGGTCTGTGATGCAAACTCATATTTGAAATTCACACAGAACCACAAAGTGCTGCCGGTTTATGGTTTACAGTGTGTGAAACACTCCTGTGTTTTGAGGTTTGTCTGTAAATAAGACAAGAAAGTTGGCAAAAATTCTCCAAATGTCTCAGGGTTGCTTAGAGGTTCCTTGGATAGCTTTCTAAAGACGTTCTACTTTGTGCCTTTTTGGAAAGGACGTCCTTTAAAAAGACAAATTAACAACCAAAGATATTAGTTGACACCATATAAAAAGTGAGGGGCGTCCAGGTGCCATCAGGCACATCCTGGTGTGTTGACATTTGGTTGACAGTTTGACAGCTGATTGTATCTAAGCAGTTGAGGGTGACCGACCTTGCTCAAGGGCCAAACGGTGGCAGCTTGGCTGTGCTGGGGCTTGATCCAGACCTTCAGGTGAGAAGGCCAGAACCTTAACTACCGAGTTACCCATGTTTCTCAAAGGGTCTCACAACATAACAATAGCTTTGAAAATGAAGAACTGCTACAGGTATATCCACCTCAATGGGCTTTGCTTGTTGAAATTCCAGATTCCAGTCAATACAGTCTACTTGATTATTTCAGAGATTCAGAAGGAGGAATCAGAAAAATTAAAAAGCTAAAATGCTTAAACCTTTTTTTTTTTTTCCCCTCATGCGTCACTAAAATGCGTCTAATTTCCTGAAAAGGCTCTACTTGGGGAGTTTTGCCAGAGGCATAAACCCAATAAACATTTATGATACTAGATGGAGAGAATGAACTAATTAATATTAGTGTGTTTGAACTAAAATTAATGCGATAAAACTGTACTTTTTAATACCAGTTTAGCTTGTACCTGAATAGGTGTACTTGATGTACCTTTAAATCTGTTTTAAAGTAGATCCTTAGAGCTGGTCCTAAAGGTCCAATTATGTACCTTAAAATATGGTTTTAAAAAAAGTGATACATACTAAAGGTCCACTGAAAAAAAAAATTGTACACTTTAATAGAGTTTAGTTTAAAACATGGTGTTCTGATGTTGTAGAAGACTTCTCACTTCCCATTTCACTGGAGGATGAGTTACAGGTAAAGATAGTGTACGCTCGTTAAGTCTGCGTAATCAAGCTGGTGGCAATCCAACATGCCCTCACCTGACACAAGCAGATTCCTGAATCAACCCCACTGTGCTCATGCTTGCTTTTCTGGCACCATACCTTCAGAGCTTATAAAAAAAATTAAAAAAAAGAGGACGAGAAGAGCTCCAAGTCCAACTGATGTAGATCCACTTTTAGCCATGGTAATGACCTGGAGGAAGGTTTTACCCTTGAAGGAAACAGCCTGTGCCTATATATCACTCTAATTGCGCTAGGCAGGTCTGGGGCCTGCTTGCACCGGGACAGCCTGACTAAGGGAAAATGCAAGCGGGGCGAATATTAATCGACCGGGTGCTTGCTGACATGGGATGCGTTTTATTATGAAGACTAATGGTCCACTTGAGTAAACCCTCATTCCAATATCCCGGCTTGTTTGACCCTAACTGGTTTTTGTTTTGAATTTAACGCTGGAGTCTGGATAGATTATGTTCGTGGAAATTTCAATAGCATTGTTTAACACAGAGGTATTTGTGTATTTTGAAGCACCATCTATGTTGCGTTTCCTTAATGCAGTTTTCGGTCCGTGGAGGTAGGAATCGAGTACGGAAATGTGGCATGGACTTTATGAAAGGCAATAAATGGACAGTCTATTGAAATGGTGTAGGCAACAGCACAGAACGATTATGCAATAATCATAAAATGAGAAGCAACAATTAAAAAATGCAAAAATTGCATGATACACTTGCCAAGACTTTGAAAGAAGACAAAGAAAGAAAGAAAGAAAGAAAGAAAGAAAGAAACACTGAACACATTAAGCCAAGAAAACAAAAAGTCAAAGGGAACTTTCTTTTTTGATCTTATTTTGATCTTTTTTGCTTTCACATGGTTATAAATGTGTATTTAGATGATGCTTGATATATGAATCATCTTTTAAAATTAATCTACACATTACACATAATCATTCTTCAGTTCATCCATCTAGGGAAAACCCTAAAGTACCCTAAAACACAAAGTGTTGTACCCAATCAGGAAGCTACGCAAATAGGAAGCTAGGACCCTTTGTGGAAAGTGTGTATTCTACTGTAGCGACATTAATACATGACTAGAATGTTTATTTTATGACAAGGTTTTCTCACAATAGTACATTTTAAAATCTTCGAGTAACTATGTGTTTTTGTTATGCTTCATGTAAAAAACAAAATCAAAATTCCCAGGCTTGTCCGATGAAATGTTCTCTCCCTAAAGAAATATAAGAGTTGTGTTAAGTCCTAGCACCGCTGTCTGGTCTTGTTCTCCTGGAATGTCGTCGCAACCAGAGAAAATGGTATGCAGAGGTCTGGGAGGGGGAGAAGGGTGCGGTGGGGTTGGGGCGGTTGAGGGGGCGGGGAGGGTGGTTGTGGCATGAACTTGCTCGAGGAACTCACACTTTAATAGCCTGTACTGTATGTACAAATACCACGAAGCATTTCCAAACTGGCCTTTGTTTTTTTTGTTGTTCGTTTTTAATCTCGCTACATGAGGATATTTCAATAACCATTCCATCTGATGGCGATTCCAGAAAGGTCAACTTGTCATTCAGAGACATATGCATGCGATAGAGGGTGAGAAATAAAAAAAAATATGATAATTCCGTGTTCAAACAATGAAATGCATAAAGAGCAAAAAAGAAGATTTTATCAGGTGACGCGGTGAAGGGAAATGCTATCAAAAGGGAATCGCAGAGATTGCAAGACACAGTTCGGTAGGCGCCCCTATACAGGGCCGTTCCCGCTTTCAGGAAGTTTTCATTCGACGCTAAAAGAAAAGATGTCTAGATAGCTTCACACCTCTAGGTCAGATCAGAGGTTGTTTTTTTTTTTTTTCTTTTCTTTTCTTTCTTTGCACGCATAAAGAAAAACAGGGGTCCTCATTTTGCCTACTGAAGGTGGGAGGAGGAGAAGTTAGGTTGGATCTTGGGTTTCACTCCCTCACTGGCCCCAGGGCGAGCTGGCTGATACTGAGACAAGGTATGTAAACCATCAGAACAGGTCAGAGCAGTTCGCACACCAAGTGTCAGCCTTAACCCCTCGCTGTCTGCCCTCACACGTTCACATCCTGTCGTTCCAGGAGAACAAAAGGGCTGGCGGTCAAGTGCAGTCTGAGCGAACTTGAGGTCGCCGAGGAGGAAAAGTGTGCAGGTGAAAGAATGGGGGACGAAAGCAGAAGGGGATAAATCAACATTCGCATCAGATTCTCAATTAAGAAAGTTCCAAAACTTTTTGAAAATTTATGGGTGTGGGTAGAAACATTTAAGATGATTTATTAACCGGGCTTACAGACGTTTGTCTTTGTTAAATAAGAGGTGCCAATATTTACGTTACATTTTACATTTACGATTTTGCAAAGCTTCAAGGGCAATCTACAACATTACATGTAACTAGAAATGCTTCATTCTTTCCTTGATAAAGAGCAGTAATTGGCAATTTGTTGTATAAGAGGAATAAAACATGTCAACTGATGCTCTTTAGGAAACACTTGTTGATTAGTTTTCTAAAAGAGATTTCCGTGAGATGTTTTTTTTTTTTTTTTTGCA
>QNUK01000127.1:1242500-1290000 GCA_013621035.1 Clarias magur | reverse complement strand
AGTGTGTGTGTGCGTTTGAGTGTGTGCGTGAGTGAGTGAGTGTGTATGTGTTGGGGGGGTGAATACCCTCAGCCAGCTGGCATCCCGGACTCTTTGTACAGCCCAGCTTTTCATATTGTCTGCTCAGTTTACAAATAAACATGGCGAGGGACAGGGCCTACAGCAAACACATCACCGTCCCCGTCGTCCCCACTGTCCCCGCCATCCCCACCGTCTTCGCCATCAAATTCCAAATCCATCTTTTTACTCCTTACGTACGTCAATAAACAAGCTGGAGCACAAGAGTTACAGTTTTTCATGTTCGTTTTACCACCATAGCCAAAAAATTTACTCAAGAAAGAGTAGCTGAAGTAGGTGTCTGTTTTGGCAGACAGATAAGACACTGCAGTATGAAGCTGATTTTTTTTGTCATTTAAACATGCTCCGTATATGATCCCAGGGATGCATCATATTTTTTGGGATGCATAAAAATGTACAACATTCGTGTGTTGGTGGTTAATTCTGTAATTCCGAAATATACTTATTGTACTGAAATATTCATAGACAGGTAAAGTAACATTATATGTACAATTAAAGTTAACATATACTCATACAAACATGAAAAAAAAGCATTCTATATTCGTCGCAAGATTGTACTCTAACCGCAAGATCCCACTAGTAGCAGCATGGATTTATGGGCGTTCCTCAAAATTAAAGAAAGATGCGAAAACTTTTGTTTAGTGAGCGTACTCAGGACGGATTCACAGGTAGGAAGAATTTATGGAACACTGACTGAAGGTTTTTTCTCACTATGCCACCTGACCTGATTGGTTAAATGGAGTCATGTGATTATTGTTTTTGCGTCTGATTGGTGAAACAGTCATGCGGCTGCATGGGAAGAATAAATGGTTAGAAAAGTAATGAGTCGGGCCTCCGAGTGGCGCAGTGGTTAAAGCGCTCGCCCTATCAACCGGAGATCGCCAGTTCGAATCGCGGGTGGTGCTGTAACCTCTCGCAGCCGGAGGTCTGATTGGCCGAGCTCTCTCAGAGGGGAGGGATGAGAGGTACTTAGTGCTCCGGCATTAATCACGGCTCTACAGCCAGTCAGGGGCGTCTGTGAGCTCGCGCAGCGGAGGGAGCGGATAGCGCCGTCCTCCGAGTGTGTTACGCCGCCCCCCAACGGTGCACGAGCGAGCAGTTCGAAAAGATGCGGTCGGCTGGCGTCACGTGGTTCGGAGGAAACACGTGATAGTCTTCGGCCCTCCCGGCTGAGTGGTAGTAGTAGCCTTAATGTGGGAGCCCCCTAGTGACGGGGAGGAATTGGACACGACTAAATTAGGGAGAAAATCGGGGAAAAATCAAAAAAAAAAAAAAAGTAACGAGTCGACTGGAGCCGAATGTAGTGGAGTAAGAGTAGCGTTTCTTCTTTGCAAATCTATGCAAGTAAAAGTAAGTAAGTATGGTGCAGTAAAACTACTCATAGAAGTAAATTTTTTCCAAAAAGTTACTCAAGTAAATGTAACGGAGTAAATGTAACTCGTTCCTACGCAACTCTGTTCACCACAGTACTGTTGAACTCTCGATTCTGATTGGTCAAAAGGCATTGATTCATTTTCTTTAACCGAAGCTCTGGCTGCAGTGTAGTAACTTAAACAAAGGTTTTTATTCATGCACACACTATAACCATATTGTTCCTAATCAACAAATTAACAACCTGTGATGTTATTTAACCAAGGCAGTGTTTAAAAGGAGTCTCCAGTGTCAATGCTTTGCAATAGTCAGAACATTTCCTGACATGCAGATGTTTTCATTTAAGCTTTGTGGTTTTTAAGAGAGGGGAGAAAAAGAATCTGGTGACGGGAAAATGGTTTACAGCTGCTTTAAGTGACATAAGAATAAATTGATGGAAAAAAAAAAGTAAATTGTAAAAATGTATAGTACTGTGCAAATGGTTTGAGCCCCTCTCATTTCTTCACATTAAGTTTAATTAAATTAAAATTTTGTGGTTCCAACCACTCAGACTGAGCATCTGTCACCATTTGCACCTGTTTCTCACTGGTTCATGTCTCAAGTTAGCTGCTTTTTTATGCTTGACTTTTTTTTATGTAGGTGGTTAGCACCGTCGCCTTGCATCTCCAGGGTTTGGGTTCGATTTGCGTCTCAGTGTGCATGGAGTTTGCTTCTTCTTCCTGTGCTTGGTGAGTTTTCCTCCAGGTACTCTGGTTTTCTCCCAAAGTCTTGCAGATTAGGCTAATTAGTGTTCCCAAATTGCCCATAGTGTTTGAATGAGTGTGTGTGTGTGTGTGTGTGTGTGTGTGTGTGTGTGTGTGTGTGTGTGTGTGTGTGTGTGTGTGTGTGTGTGTATGTGTATGTGTGTGTGTGTGCCCTGCGATGGATTGGCACCATGTCCAGGGCGTACCCAGCCTCAAGCATCAGGTCTCCTGGGATAGGCTCCAGGCCCCCTGTGACCCTGAATACAGGATAAATTGGTATCGACAATGAGTGAGTGAGTGATTCGTAGGTCACTGTATGGATTAATAAAATTAAAAACATTCCTCTGAAACCGGAAAAATGAGAGACCAAAACGTCCTTCAGGAATTGACTGAGTATACAAGAAAGTCTGCCTCGTTTGAAGCAAAATATGAAGAAATTAGGGGAGTCAAGACATTTAAAGAGTCCTGTTACTGTAGATTTTTAGAAAATAGTTAAGGTTTGTGCAGGAGCCATGACTCTCCTCGACCACACAGTGAATCATTTTCGATGACAGAACAATCCAGAATGTTTTATGCCTTGCTTAGCCTCAGACTTCTCAGTTAAGACGTCACAGTAGACCTTTTGATCCAAACCCTCTTTTTAACCTAGTCCAAGCACACAAACACCTTTTGCTATACAGCCGCACACACACACACACACACACACACACACACACACACACACACACACACACACACACACACACTCGGCTTTCTAAAGTGAAATAATAGATAACTGCATGCAAGCTACCCCAACCAGCTACTTTGCCTTAATTACCCCAGGATGAGTGAGTAGCCCCCGAAGCAATCATCTTTGTTTGTTAAAACAGCCGTTATCTGCTTCGGCGCAGTCCATAAATAAAACATGGCCGAGATTACAATGTCATGTTACGGAGGACTCCAGACCCTGGGAACTGATCACACCAGAATGAACAAAAACATCCCAGAGCAATGAGAATGCGCACACACATGCGTATGCACGCACACACACACACACACACACACACACACAAAGCGAGTCTGTGTGTTATCTGATAGAGGCGTGTGGCTCCTGTCAGTGCTGATGCTGACTGAAGTTTCTGCACATGTAAATAACCTTTTTTGCGGTTATCCAAGTTCGCCGTACTGCCATTTGTTTATTTTATTACATCAGATTGAGGGAAGGAGCGATATAGGAATGGAGGGCTGGAGAGATGTAGGGACAGGCGCGGCCTCCTGCTTCAGGCGGGGAAAAGCAATAAATAATGACCTTTCGTCTGGAATTAGAATCACCAAAGTGTTTCCATGGCTCGACTCCGCCACACTTATTTATCGCAGCAGGGGGGCCGGCGCGTCATATGCCGGACATATGGATCCAGGATTCATGGCCTGGGATGCAGGGAGAGTGTGTGATAATGCAAAAGACACGGTACAGCTCATTGGTCTCGTCTTTGTTGTCAAGAAAGAGAAACGTTCGACTGGAGTCTGAGCTGAGGTTTGAGTAACAGACAGTAAAGTTTTTGTTCTTTTGCACAGGATGGCTAGTTTATGTTTTTTGTATAAAAAGAAAATAATAATAATTCTCAAATTAATATGATCAGGTTTTTCATTTCCCCAGGTGCATATGGTAATAGTTTAAATTACCAAACATGCTCATTGTGTTAGCTGTGCACAGGGGACCCGGGGCATGAGGCGGGTACACCCTGGCTGGGGTGCCAGTCCATCGCAGGGCACACAAGCACACGTTCTCAAACACTCACTCACACACTTACTACTGTAACTTTGGAAATGCTAGTTCATGTAATCTGCACGTTTTTGGACTGTGGGCGGGGGCGGAGTATGAAGAGGGAACCCAACAAGCAAGGGGAGGACACAGAACTCTACACAGTGGACTTACAACCAGTGTACGCATATATTCAAAATCTTCTCTCTTGGACCTGTAACACCCACAGCATGGGGCATGCCACTCTTTCTGCAGCCCCTGTGTGGGTGGAAAGGGGACGGGGCTTGCCGATTCGCCTGGGCTGGAGAACACTCAGTACCCACCCTTCTCCTGTCGCCGGTGGCCTATAAAAAGGCCACAGAACCCTTGGCTGCTTTTCAAACCTATGCTCATACTCAGTCTCTGTTTTTACACACTCTGCAAACTCTAAGTAGAATACGGCAAGATGGAGGCTGCTTGCCACACCCTCTCCCTCTCGTGCCCGCCCTGCTGCCTCTTCCTTCAACATGCCTCCTAGGTGCCTCCATAACCACTGCAATGCTTCAAAGTACAAACCTGACTACAATTCATGCCTTAAAAGCTGTTTTCTGAACATGTGTTAATAAAAAATACTTCCTGTTTGGTGGTACTTAGTTTCTGCGTTTTTTTTTCAGCTTTGCCAACCTATTACAACACACAACCCTGAAGGTGCAAGGCCACAGTGCTAACCACTACACCACCATTCCTGCCAAAGCTATAAACAAATTCTCAATAACTCGTACTCTTTTCATAGGGTGCCATTATTTTTGTCCTATTCAAGTCTAAGTATTATTCGTCTAAATTTATAGATTTCTTCCCGAAATCTGTAAATTATACTGTATTATTAACACAAAACAAACAGGTTTCACGAGATATCCATTAAGCTTGTGCATGTGAATGCAATTAGTAAGCGTTATAAATGGGATCGAACAATCCGCATGTGCGTCGATTATGTAATTATACGATTTAAGGCCGCACAATCGTAAGTAAATTTACACAAAGTCAGGAGTAAACTTCGCCAATGCTCCTACAAACAATGATGAATGAGGCTCAGCGGTTGTACATCAAACCGACTAGGGGCCAGCACTAACAGCATTTCTGCCTCGTAATCAGCATTCACAAATCTGCATTGTGGATTTCGGGAACCTGATCAAAAATGGCCGTCAGTGGTCAGATTGCGGCTCGGCTCTCCAGCCCGCGACGTGCTGTAAACCGATTCACAATCACGGCGGATGAATCCAATCAGCGAGGGGTGGTGAAACAATCTAGGTCACTTTTCAAAATGACTGCCACAGGCAATAAGATTAAGGAGCGCAGCAATTCGGGGGAAAGACACGGCACTAACCCTGGCCTGAAAGCCTGTGTCTGCTCTCCCTCTCTCTCTCTCTCTCTCTCTTTCTTTATCTCTCTCTTTCTTTCTCACATGCACGCACACTCATATTTCCTGCTCTTTTTTTTTTTTTAATATGACGAAGACATGAAAATGAGGGCATTATGTATCTTTGTATCAAAAGTAGATTGATTTCAAATAGAAAACTTTTTCTTTCCTACCTCCACACACACTCTCTCTTACATACACACACTTTCTTTTCCCATTTCCAAAGCTTAACTTCATTGTCTCAAACCCCCCTTTTTTCTTTCATCTTAAGACAAAGATTTATGTAAATCTTCAGGCCCGGCGTTAATGCGTAGCGCACTGTGAGAAATAGCATCCCTAAATCGCCGTATTGTTGTTGAAAATGACAAGGCAGCCTCCTAATCCCACAATGCGATCATCCAAATGTGTCATAATGCTCTGTGTAGGCAGGCGAATCTGAATATCAAAAAGGCACCTCGCACCTCACCGGTGTCTTCCGTTGCTCACAGATGTGTGTGTGTGTGTGTGTGTATTTTTTAAAGAACAGAAAGCATTTTCACTTAAGGAGAGAAGTAAGTGAATTTTGAATCACTGCTTGGGTGTAAGCGGAAGAAATTCTTTTCAATAACTTTTTAGCGACACCTCACCTCGCCTGTGCGGAGTTTCACACGGTCGCTATGTGTCCATGCAGGTTTCCTTTGGGTTCTGCGATTCCATTCATTCTTTCATTCAACCATCGTCTATACTGCTTATCCTGAACAGCGTTGAATGGTAGGCTTGGAGCCTATTTCAGGAGGCGAGGTACACCCTGGACAGGGTGCCAATCCTTTGGAGGACACACAGATACACACACAGGCGTCTGGCCATTTGGAAACACCAGTTAGCCCAATCTGCATGTCTTTAGTCTATAGGAGGAAACCAGAGTACACAGAGGAAACCCATCAAGCATGGCAAGGACATGCAAACTCCATGCACACAGACCCAAGGTGGGAGTTGAATCCTCAAACCTGAAGGTGGTAACTACTACGCCACCCTGACACCATTTTCATTTAATTTTCATATACAGTACATATCTCGCTTATCTTATAGCATTTAAAGTATAAACATGTGGTTCTTCATCTTGTTAGCGAGAAACTGCAGAAGTAACCCTGAACGCCTTTTTCGTGGAGACCTTTTAGAATCCATTACAGCTTTACCTCAAAGAGTTCAAACGTTGAGTTACTGATCAGAACGTCGGCTGTTCAAGCCCCGTCCCACCAAGTCGGGCCTTAACTCTATCTGCTCTAGGGGCACGACATCATGGCTGACCCTACGCTCTGATATGCAAAGAAAGAATTTTTCCGTGCAGTGATGTACTGTAAAACGCCCTGCAACTGGAGACTCCTTCCATGTGTTAAACAAACGCCTCCTTATAGAAGACGTGACTTTTTTCTAAAGCGCACATCCTAACATCTGTTCATAAATGGTATGGTTGCGGTTTAATATCAACCCAAAAAAAGCATCCTTTGACGAATCACACCATTAAAAGCACTGAACAGATTTTGGTTGATTACGTTCTGATTATTGAGGAAAAAAATCTGCCTCATATCATGCTGAGTGTATCGCTACTGCCAAGTATCTCATGTGGTCTTCTGAAACCTGTCGAAAATCAGTCAACTGAAGACACTCGTGGTTTTTTTTTTTTTTTTTTTTTTTCCTTTCCTCACATCAGCAGTCGTTTTTCACAGCTTCGGCTGGAGACGGCGCATTCGACAAGGCCTCGAATTGATTTGAATGTCTTTGATTAGTTTTCTTGTCATTTGTCATGCTGTCAGACGGAAACGGAGGGGAAAAAAATAAGAGGAGAAAAAGAGGGAGAGAGGGAGCTTTTTTGGAAACAGCCATGAAACAGCCATGCCAATCAATTGGACAAGGACAAGTTGGGTGAATAATAGTGGTAATAATTACAACCCAAGTCTGGGGATTCCCCTGATTCGCCATGACTCCCTCATTGAACCGTCCTCCTCTGAGACTCTATTTCTGTCCCAGCGTAATTAGGTGAGTCGTCTCATCGTCGTCGTCGTCGCCCCATCACCCCCCTCCTCCTTTCCGTCATCCAGTCCCATCCTCTCCCCCAACACACACACACACACACACACACACACACTTTTCCCCCTACTTTTCACTTCGAGGTAGGAAGTTTTATTTACTCGCATGCTCTTTGAAAAGGCCTCTCTGCCTCCCGCTCTTCTGTCCAACGGTAAATTCCTTTGCCGCTTTTTCAGGCCCGCCAGGGGATGTTGGCGCAGGAGAATTGCCACGTTGATCTGGAAGTCTTAAGAAGTGCCGTACCTGTCATCAGGGACATCGGGACTGATTCTATGCAGTCTGAACGCGCCGTGCGTGGGGCTTTTAATCCCGCCGCTGTTTAGGTAAAAGAACGTAAGCAAGAGCAGGCTAATGAGAGGCTGGATTACATTTTTAACATGCCCATGCACCCGGATTTCTGTCATACTATAGGTTACACGTGTGAGTGAAGAAGCAGCATGTATGCACAAAATATTCCAGCAGCATTGTTTCTTCAACACCCACACAGCTCCATTAGACACTTGCTCCTCTTGTTATCATATGAATGGATAGTCTAATAGAAATACAGGCCTCTTCAGTCAGATTAAATGAAATATTAACAGCCTCGGTTCACTTTTTCTCGCCTATCTTGTTGCCAGTTTTGACAAAAGCTTCTTTTTCGTGCGTAGATACCGTCGCAGTCATTGACCTTTCCTTGCACCTGGCTGATTTTCTTTCTTTTGTCGTGCTTTTGAAACATTTAAATCACTATATTTCACACTCCTAATCCTAACCATACATGGGCTTTGGTGAATATATACATATATATATATATATATATATATATATATATATATATATATATATATATATAGATGTGTATATATATATATATATATATATATATATATATATATATATATATATAGATAGATAGATAAAAAATATAAAACTATCCCTTTTTGTCTGCACATGGAACAGTATGTCCATCATTTTACACTTGTACATTTACATTTACATTTAGGCTTTTGGCAGACGCTCTTATCCAGAGCGACTTACAAAAAAAGTGCTTTGAAGTTTACATCGCTGGATAGATACTTACACTGGGTTACTAGGTTACTAACTAAGTGCCATCAGTCAAACCCAACTGAGAAGAGTTTGTTTGTTTGTTTGTTTGTTTTGTTTTGTTTGTTTGTTTGTTTGGATTAGTCCTAGTATTGGAGAAACAGATCGTTTCGTTTAAAGATTGTCAAAGACTCTGCTGTACGGAAATCTAGAGTATCAGTGTAACAATTCGTAGCATATATCAGTACAAACAAGCTCAATAAGAAAAGATTGTCATGTTACCGGGAAACTGCAAAGCGTAAGCTCATCCATCTTAAAGACGTCCCCACATCAGAAAACTTACTTGCTGTTACTTTTTTAAATAGTAAGTCCTCTTAGTCGATTAGTCCCTGAGAATTAGCTGTTACTATGGAAACGATAAGATTTACTCCTTCCATGCCATACAGTATACAGTATACAGTACAGTATATGTGTGTGTGTGTGCGTGTGTGTATGTCTCCTCATACAAAGATATTTTTTAAAACTATGCTATTTTTCAACATTTTCTGACCAATCAAAATGCAGAATTTAGCGAAGCTTTATGCATGTAAGCACAGTGTGGTGTGAGGGAAAAGAGAGGATTGAACTGCGGGCATGTTGGATGTTTCATCTGATAAGGAAAGTGGAATAGGGCGACAAGGACTCTCAGTTCCTCTGTTCATTTGGACTCGTCCTGGTGCCTACTGGCTTACACATGACCCAAGTGGAATGTGAGGAGAGAGCCAGAGTCGCCTTTCCTCCCTCCTTCCTTCCCCCCTTCCCTCCTTCCCTCCTTCCCTCTCTCTCTCTCTCTCTCTTACTTTACTGGGAATAATCCCCCCTATGGGGGACATCAAAGTACAGGCCAGTCAGGGATAGGCTTAATTACCCTTTTGCCTTGAAACTGATGCCAAATCAAGACTCGTCCTGATTCCCGTTTCTGTCTCAACATGCCTCATTTTGAACCTGGCTTCCATTTTTTTTTTTTTTTTTTGCACGTTTGTTTTTACAGGCTGGGTGGAGAAAAAAAGAAAAGAAAACTTGACCCCAAATCCGACGCAAAGGATTTTCGCAGGTGTCTCCTGGTTTAATAGAGGCTTTTGTTTTCATTGAATTGTCGTTGATAGGTTTAAAGATTTGCACCTCTGATTTATGAGAAGCAATTTTTCAGCCAACGATGAAGTTAGAGTCAATAACCAGAGGGGAAAACTATTTAAAAAGAAATCAAATAAAAAGCATAACTGTATAGGTGTGACAGCAGGATGTGATTTATGACCCACAGTGCTTTTGTTTATCATGAGAAAAAACGGGCTAGTTCGGTATGTCGAGTTCTTCTTCTTTCTCTTCATCAGCGCATGCTTCTGATGTCTGATGAGGACGTGGAATCTTTTTTCTTTCTCGCTGAGTGAAGTGTGAAAGCCCCGTGGGCTAAGCTGGGAGGATGTTTGATGGCTGACCGAGGGGAACGGTGTACTTAACACCGCAGAGAGTTGATCATGAGCAGCGGCTTAGTGATGGGATGAGTGCTAATTCAGCGCCCAGCGCCTGCCTGCCTGCCTGCCTGCCATCGGGCACCTGCCGAGCCTGGCATCACTCAGAGACAATCCGTGTCCCTCGCACACCTCTGAACCTCCCTCCTTACCCTCGAAACATCTCTGAACGTCAAAGTTGCTTTCAACAAAATGACCTCGGAGACATTTATCATGCTCTCTCTCACACGCTTTGTCTCCCGACGAGCTCAGTGAGAAGATTCAGTGAGAATATTCTTATTTATCTGTTATCGTCTTATTATAATAATAATAATAATAATAATAATAATAATAATAACAACTTATTCCTTCCAAAGAAGAACATCGCCTGAAAGGAGTCTCCCGTGTCAGTCATTAAGCTAAAATTGTTCAAGTTTTTTTTCAGCTCATCATGTTTAACTTAATAAATGAGCAAGAAGAATTTACCTGAAACTCTTAATATACTGTATGTTGGAATGTAAGTGAAAACAGGCATTAACATGATTCAAATGTAACTATAAATGCATATTAAAATGATTCCATACTCATTCCTCACTTACCAATTGTTGATTGTGATATCTATAGGAAAACTGTCCTGAAACTAATCAACGTCAACGTTGGTAAATGTAACACTTCTTTGCCTTTGGTTGCATCACACCACCTTTATCTTTGATTATTTCCCTAAAACAGCATTCCTCATTGTGTTTCATTCTTTACTCATTGTGTTGTCTCGATCTCTGGACAGCTTGAGTCGCTTGACTTTCAGTGCTTTTGTTAGTCTTACTCGCTAATTTCCATTTGTAATATGTATTTGCAGTGTGATGCATTTCTCTGTTTGTTCTTCCTGCTTAAAAATGCCCATGCCAACCTCTGTACAATTAAACCTTATATTCCTCATGTAATAGGGAAAAAAATCATGGTTTTTTTTAACTTTAGTTTTTTTTCTGAAAATCTCCTCTCGATCTACAGTATTTGCTCTGTAGATATGAAGTAAGATCTGGAGTTTTTCCTGGGAACACTGGGAACGAGCTGGGAATACAGCCCCCCCTCTCCTCCAGTCCACCTCTTTTTAGTCATGAATAAAATATGCATTTATTTAGTTTTTTGGCTATACAGACATTTATTTGCTGGTTGTTCTATTGGTTTGTCTTGGTGAGTAGAGTTATTTGTTTCCTGTCATTTTATTGTATTGTATATGGATGTCTAACTATAAAACCGCAATTTTTAATAGATTGTGTAATGTATAACACTGAACATCATACACTCTAGGTTACATTAGTTGAAATCTTCATTCATTCACCAATTTATTCAATTCACGTTTGTTTGGTTGTCGACTATATGTAGCATTGTTTGACATTAAATTTCATTATACAGTATATATATATATATATATATATATATATATATATATATATATATATATATATATGCATATAAAACATTAAAACGGCTACAGCCTTTTTAAACTTCAGTTAAATCACAGACATTTTAAGTATGATATACTCTTTTTTTTTTCAGACATACTGTATGATGGCTTTCTGTGTAACAACAGAAGATGGAGGAGGACCATACCTAACCCTTCTCAACAATTTTTCCTGGGCAGTAGTGGGAATCAGAGTGACTGCACAGAAGGAGGAAATCATCTATCACAGGAAGAAATGCTCAGCATTCTTATAGTCATGGTCCACACGTGGATCTTTGGGCCACGCTGTATAATGGGAGATGTTCCTGTGTGAGTGTGTTCAGGTGGTGTGGCTCCTGGCTTTTGGTTCAAGGAAAAGACTTAATCATATATTGAAATTAAACTCATACACTGGATAGTGTATATGTAGAGTTTATGTGTTGTAGTGTATTTAGATAGATAGATAGATAGATAGATAGATAGATAGATAGATAGATAGATAGATAGATAGATAGATAGATGGGTTTTTGCTGGAAAGAAAATGATGACACAAAAGAGACGAAAATGAGTTAGACAAGTAAAACAGTTTGTATTTGTGCTCTATTCTTCTCATGCTAAGAGAGCTGCACATTGCAGGCTCCGTACAGAACCGCGTTTTTACACTCAGAATCGAACACACAGGGCTGGGGGTGGAGGGGCGAACAGGTAAAAGACAGGCTGCTCCCAAGGGCCACTCCCAACACACACAAAGAAAACCAAAAAAGCAAAAAGTCTGGGTAAGCATTAAAAAAAAAAAAGATATTTACAACCAATATAATAGTGAGCAAAAACAGGTACTGTCATATATGCAGCTACAGTAAAAGGCTGTCAAACAACCTTTCAATCCCTTCTATACAAGTTTCATATCCAGAAATGCAAAAGCGCTTCCCGTTTTATCCTGCCGGAAATTAAAAATGGATCTACCGTGGCAGCTCAGTTGGGGAGGGAGGGGGTTATCGGGGGGGCGGGGCTACGTTGCATCACAATGTCCAAACATTTCAAGCCCAAATGTTACAAAGACGTATATTGTCTTTATGAGCATCCATTCCAGCTTAAATAAAAACATACAGATGACAAGGATTGTTTTTTTTTTTTTTTTTTCTTGCAAAGTGTTAATGTTTAAGGGGAATCATCTAGACATCATCATCATCATCATCATCATCATCATCATCATCATCATCATCACAGGCCCTTCAGCCTATGAGCTTGATTTTACAGTTCTCTTTTGAATTAATTTGTCTTTATTTTCTCACACCCAAGCCAGAAAGCTACGAAAAACTCAAGACCTTTACAGCTACAGTGACAAAAATGTAAAAAATAAAAATTAAAAAAGTAAAAAAAAAAAAAAATCGAGACCCACCATTTAAATTGGACTGCAAAATAAAAATAAAAAAAAATATTTTTTAAAAAGTTTTTTTTTTCTTTTTTTCTTTTGTAAAATGCCCAGGCATTCTCCAATATTACAAATACTGGTATACTTTTACAGTAAACAAGAAAAAATGTATATATATATTTATATTTATATATATATATATATATACTAAAACCCCATCACCAAAAAAACCAATATACATATAGCCACTGTGGCATTCAGAGAAACTTTATAAGCAAAAGAAGAAAGAAAAAAAAAACAATGAAAAACAAACAAACAAAAAATACTTGTTTTGTTTAAAACACGCATACACAGAAATATTATTTTACCCTTGTTTCAATACTGTAAACGTATTTTAAGACAGAGTGCACTAATGTCTTTTTTTAGTTTCTGTAGTTCCTGATGTTCGTCCAGTCTCTTCCTTGTCTATTTGTAGCAAAAGAAAAAAGGAAAAGGAAAAGAAAAACAATGTTTAACCTAGGGATTGCGTCATATCCTGAAGTGAAGGAATATACATATATACGTCTGTAATGTGTGTGTGTGTGTGTGTGTGTGTGTTTGTGCTATATGTCCATACGCATACATATCTACAAACACAGACACATCACTATTGTGCTGTTTACTCTTTATCAAGAATCTCCATTCAAGAATTATTTACGATCGCTGATTTGTTAATTTTTTTAGAAGCAGATTTAATCTACGGACTTTTTTTGCACAAAAAAAAAATTTTTGCATTATGTCTTTTTGCGAGACAATAAATAGGAAGATCAGTATTCAGTATTCAAGGCACACTCATGTCAAATTGATGCGGCAGTACAAAAAAAAAAAAAAAAAAAAAAAACGTCCAAATAAATTAATTTCACTTTTATAGTGTCGGTGCTGTGAAAGCCAAGCCTTGCAACACTGGCACTTGAATCTCAGATGATCCCTTTCGCAAAACCGAAAAGAAAAAAAAAATTCCTTTCTTTCCGCGTAATTTCTTGCTCAGAAGCCGTTTTCTCCATGAAGTCGTGAATGCACAAAGACAAATCATAAAGTGCGGAGACGAACTGCAAAGAGATGCGGCTGATTTTCTCTCTTCTTTTTCTTCTTCTTTCTGTCTGTTTTTTTTGTTTGTTTAAACCATGTTATCTCCTCGATTCTATATATCAGTGTGGTAAAATACAAATCAAGGTTGGGATTTAGGTGTTGGGAGTGATCGTTGAGAGAAAAGGAGGGGTTTGGGAAAGGAAAGGAAAGAAAAAGGAAGGGAAGCTTTAAAAAAAATTCAGCTGCGCATTCTTTATGCGTGTTGCTACTTCAACTACACATCACAGGAAGTCCTGAATGAGAAGAGAGAAAGAAAAAGATAGTCTTACTGTTTTCGCTTAAACAGATTAAAACATTTTTTTTTCCGTGCATACGATTTGTGTGTGTACACCTTTACAGTACATTATAAATGTTTTTTGTTTTGTTTTTTTCAAATGATTGCAAATTGGTATATACATAAAAAAAAAAAAATGCACTTTGACATATGATTAATGAGTGGATGACTGAATCTTCCCGCTAATCTGGCAAAATCGGTTCAACATTTTACCCGAAGGTTCAATCAGCATACGTCAAATCATTGGAATCAGAAGTGCTAGCTAAGATAATAAATAGTATTTCTCCTGCATAATCTTCACCATCGAGATCAACCCATATAAGACCGTTTGGCTGATTGTGGGATGTCAGTGTGGTTATAATTAATCATAGCTAGGTACTGTAGGTAGTCGTGTTGATACTCGGAGTTTGCTCTAGCCATCAAGCTACCAAGGACAAGAGAAAAAAGACCTGTTTATCATTAATTATGTCTGTGCATTGTTAGCATCTGAGCATGAACTGGAGCAAATAATTTTCCTAGGCTTTTCTGGATCGGTACTTAGTACCAGAACTACTTTAGCTCCAGACCCCTCCAGATTTACCGTCATGTCCGACAATCAGTGCTACATTTCCAATTAGATTGACACGTCTGAAATCAGTTCACGCTACAAAGTCTAAGGATTGTTGTCCGCTTATATCCTAATATGTTAAACTAATCAATTAAACAAACAAACAAACAAACAAACAAAAATTAGCTTTCTCAGTTTCTTAAAAAAAAAAAATCGAAAGATTGAACCCGGCTTCTCTTCAAGAAATTACATGTAGCTTAAATTTCATGAGCAGCGGCCTGAAGATCTCTCAAATCGTACTCTGTATGTGGAGAAAAATTAAATCTCAGGTTTTTGTTTCGTCTGGGTTTAAGAACAACAACAAAACATCACAGCATTTGAATTTAAAAGTTGAGACAACGGAAAAAGAAAAAAAAAACTAAAGAAAAATGCACCTGCACATGCCAAAACAATACGAAATCCAATAAATACAGAAATTATTGCACAGTTAAAGGCTCCATTTAAACATCATCTAATTCGTCCATGGTTAGACAGACTGAAAAAAAAAAAAAATTGCCAAATTAGGCAGTTTAGACCCGCTCCAATTTCCCTTAGCTTCTGTCTTTTTTCTCAGATGGCAGTTTCTTAGGCAAATCTAATTCAAATCATCAATATTTTTTATTATTATTATTATTATTTGAAAAAGAAAACAAACAGAGTATCCAGCTACCCTTTTTTAATATTCAAGGAATTGTGAGGCAAAATGGAAAATCTGGCTTAGCTTCGTTCAGCTTGTTCAATTTTAACCTCGTTCGTCATCAAATGTTCGCCATGCCACTTTTTCATGTGTTTCTCTAGCGTGCTGTAGACGCTAAAGGGCATTTGGCAAATGTCACAGCGGTACACTTCCTTACCGAGCTGCCCGTGCGTCTTCATGTGGCGGGTGAGCTTGCTGCTCTGCGCACAGGCATAGTTGCACAGCTCGCACTTGTAGGGCCTCTCGCCCGTGTGGCTACGCCGATGCACCGTCAAATTGCTGCAGTTCTTGAAAACCTTGCCGCAGAACTCACACGTGTCGCTGCGCCGGCTCTCTTTAGAGCTAGGACGTCCTGGTCCCGGGCCTCCAGACAGATGAGGCGTGCTGCCACCGCTGGCAGTGCCACTGCGTCCAGAAAGGCCCCCATCCAAAAGGTCCCCGGGAGGAGTGGAGAACCGCAGGCTGCCGTTTTCTGACGAGTGTTCGGAGGAGGTGGCGAAAGGCGATTGTCTGGAATCGGTGAAGCCAAGGAAGGGGTCTTTGATGAAGTGTCGTGATGCAGCATAACCCACCAGCCATTGAGAGTAGACGTTCTCTGAGGGGATTAGAGATGCTGGGGGCATGTCCAAGTCTTTCTCTATTTTGATCCGTTTGGAGGAGTTGGAGAGGCTCGGACTGGTGATAGGGGTGGGCTTGCGAGGGAACAGGCCTGAGAAAGAATCACCCGAGCCACAGTTTCTGCCATTCACGGTGGCCCGCTCCACATGTTCCATTTCCTCCACCACAGAGTCCTCATCTCCTGTGTCTCTCTGTCCATCTGAGCCCCTCTTTGAAAAGGGAAGCCTTTTACGATTGTCAACGATCAAGTTATTATACTGCTGAATAGAGTTCATCCCCACATTGTCTACCATTTTACTAAGAGAGAGGTTCTTCTCATCATTTGGTGGTTTGGAGCCGTTCTCCCTGTTACGGCTAAATTCCGAGTCCATACTGAAGTTTGACTCAGGCCTACTCTCGTTTTCCAGTTCCTCCTCTTCTTCATCCTCCTCCTCTTCTTCATTGTCTGGCCCTAGTCCCTCACCATGGAAGTCACCCTCCCTGTTCTTCATAGGATCTCCTGTGACATCACTAGTGCCTGGCTCAGGTGAACTGGTAGTAGAGAGACCATCATCTGAGCGACCTGTAACCGAGCCGGGTTTGTGCATGTGGGTCTTCATGTGGCGCTTCAACTTGCTGGCCTGAGAACAGGCATGATCACACAGCTGGCATTTATAAGGCTTCTCTCCTGTGTGGCTTCGCCGGTGCACAATCAGGTTGCTCTGGAACTTGAAGGTCTTCCCACAGAATTCACAGGATTTGCTCTTATCCTGTGTCTGTGGTGGCGTGGTGCTGTTTGGGGGCATTGGTGGCAGTGGAGGGGTGTTCAGGAAGGGTGACTTGCGGTTAGGCTGAAAGGGGTTAGGATTGAGCAGGCGATGCATAGGGTTGGCACGACTGGGTGAGAGCGGAGGGGTGGAGTTGTTATTGCCCGCCAGCTCTCGCAGACGGCGTGAGAAATCCATGGACTGGGTCTCCATGGCCATGGGTGTCAAGCGCATCACTCTCTCAAAGGCACTGGGATGCTGGGAAATCAAACCCATTTCCTCTGCGCTAAGGCGTTCCAGGCGATGGGGATCTAGATGATGGCGTGGAGGGGGGCTAACAAATGGCGGTGTGTTTGGGAGACGGTTTTCGACGAAGCCCGGTGTGGGTTCTCTGAGCAGCGGCCCGGTCATCCGGAGCAAATGGAAAGGGTTGTTGTCCCCTAAGAAGTTGGTCAGCGGTGATTGGGGTATTGACTCAGCACCAATAGGAGGAGGAAGAGTTATCCGTGGAGTGAGCGAAGTGTTGGAGCCGTTGTGTTCCAGGTAGATGCGGATCCCGTGTGTGTTCTGGGCATGCTGCAGGAGGAACCAGGCGCTGGGGAAGGGTTGCTTGCATGTTGTGCATATGTAGCTCGAAGGTTCATCTCTACCTGCAGGAAAGAAGAAGACAAGAAAGAAAGAGGCTTTTAGTTATTTGCGTCTAAACGAACTACCATTTAACAACACTGTGGGACATGTGTGGGAAATTCTGTGTGTTTTAGCATGACTTTTAAATGAAGCGTGCATCTCAGAGCAAAGCAATGGGACGCTTCAAAGAACAGCCTTCGCTCTGGGGCATTTGACATGCTTCAAAATTTGCCTCACACCCTGAGCAATAGGCACGGTCTCACTCATCATGCTGCCCTGTGAAGAGCACTGCACATACTTGACAAGCTTGTGACAAGAGCATTTCCATACTCGGGCTCTGATGGGCTAGCGCTGTGGGAACATGACATCTCCTATAGCAATTCGTCTTTAATCTTCCCCCTCGCAAACGACGGAATTATTAGTGCCGCGCGTTCTAAACTCAGAAACCCCTCGGAGCATCGGGGTCGTCATAGGATGCCAAAGTAATATGGCACTAAATTGGAAAAGAACAACTTAAACTGTGATTTAAGGGACTCTTATCACTATCAAACAAATAAACTTGTCCCCTCTAGAAAACAAATAAAAAAGACTTTTTAAAAAATGGGTCTATCAAGATAAATGGTTTCTAATAAAGAATGGAAAAATGCGTGCTGAAATTTAAGAGGCTGTCGTGGGGGGTGGGGGCGGGGTGGGGGGGGGGATTCATGCTAAGTTTGTTATTCCGTGTCAAGGTCTTTGGCATTTAAAGTAGCTTAAGGGTATTATTTGCGCGTCCATTAAGAATTTCTCTCATGTAATTTTTTTTTATAATATTGCATACCCTGAAAAAAAGGGGGAAAAAAAAGTCCAGCCTTTTAATAACACCACATTAGCAGAACTTTTTAACCAAACATGCCGTTCTCTTGAGTACAAGATAATGCTCGGAAACAATTCCTCGGCATGGCGTGGAATGGCAAATTAACCACCAAATTGACCTTGCGCTCTTCCTTCTAGCATTTTAAAAGCAATTATTTGTTAAAGTTAAAAACCCCAGTCACATTATTTTGATGTGTTTTTTTTTTTTTTGCACAAATGCTTGCATTCCAGTAGGGGAGCAAAATCATGATCAGATCTTTAATACGTGTGTGTGTGTGTGTGTGTATGTGCACGTATACTTGCGCACGTCTGTGTGCGTGTGTGTCTGTGTGTCTGGTGTGTGTGGTGTGCTCCATGTTAGCAGGGGTACAACTAGCCCCCATCTGTACCTTTAACTACACATGACTAATTGATGAAGGTGCGGGACGAGTGCACAGGTCCGCCAATGCAAAGGGGACTCGTTACGGAGGCAGCACGAACGAGGCCTCTATAGCGAGCGTACGGTGAAAAAGGATGCTAAACAGTCAGCCGTGCTCCTGAGGGACTGGTAAGGGAAGGAAAAAAAAAAAAAAAAGATACACAGAGTGGAAATGGTAATTGTGTGCTCCGGAAACGAGTTCCATTTATTTACGAAATGAAAGCCCGGTGTTCTGACCTAATGCACCAGTTTAATACATGCAGGAAAACATATGCTGCTGTAATTGTTCGGGTGTTTGATTCCGCGTGCACGTTTATGAGTGTTTCCCTTGAATGCACTGCTGTGTGTGTGTGTGTGTGTGTGTGTGTGTGTGTGTGTGTGTGTGTGTGTGTGTGTGTGTGTGGGTGGGTGGGTGTATGCGACCAGCACAATAAGACCAGAGCACGCAGAGTAAGGACAGGGCTGGTTCAGACCCATTGTGAAGGATCAGAAAGACGAGATCAGCTCAATGGCTCGGCTCAGGCCTTTTGCGTTCCTCTACACGCCGCTCAGAAACAACCGATCAGAAACAAGCTTTCGGGGAAAAAAACCTAGCGTGCCATGGCCGTGTGGGTTTACGGCCCTGACATTGTCATCACAACAAAATACTAAAACAACAGGATTAAAGCTTGCCTAGATAATCACATTTTTAATTATTATATAAAAGTGTCTGGAAAAATATGCAACAATCTTTCTTTTTTTCTTTTAAGTACTATATGTTCTGTATAAAATGCAGAAATCTTTATCTCGGCAATTCTATAAAAATATTTAGCGTAAAATACTTCTAAGTAGAATTTTCTAAAAAAAAAATAAAAAATTCTATGAAACGTCGTTCTATGATTCTTCTGAACTGTAACGTGTCATCATTATCTGTGTTTTTTTTTTTCCCCCCGCTTCTGTCCTTCGCCGAGAAACGAAAACGAAGCGTTAAAGTTTTCCCGCTCATTATGCGCCCGATTTGTGTTAAGGAGAGCGAAGAACACAGCTGTTCGCCTCTGCGGTGTGTCCTGTCCTCTACAGAGTTCGACTTAATTACAGTGGACGGAGCATACGCTTACACACAAAGGCCATCCTTTCTTTTTTCTGAAAATCACACACACACACCGACACACACACTTGAAAATTCACACACTATTCAGCTATTCCGCCTTCTTGTTGTTTTATGGCTGAGGCTTTGAAAAGATAATGCTCCATGTAAAGGAGGCCTGGATGTCTTGAAAACAGGGTGGCTTTGTATCTAGCGTGCTGGCGTGCGCGCGCGTGCGTGTGTGCGTGTACGTGTCCGTGTGTGTGTGTGTGTGTGTGCTGTTTTCCACTAAAGCGCGTAGTTATAGACTACTAGTTCAACTTCTTTCAGACCAAACAGAAGTCATCGGGGAGCCGAATGTTCATTTCTGCCCCACAATTAAGACGAATCAGTGGCCGCTGCCCGGGATGGTAGTTTTGTGGCCGTGAGTTTATTGAGGAGTGTTCAGCGTCTGCCCTCCCGGGGGGGGAATCGCAGTCCGACGCAGATGGCAAATAAAGTATGCAGCCTGAGGCGAGAGCACATTATGCTAATTCTAATGTCAGCTGTACTTTAATATACAGCTCTATTTAATCACCCCATTATTTCACATTTCCATATGAAAAAAAAAAAGAAAAGGGGAGAGAGGGGAGAATCCTGCACTGCATCCCGAGCACAGCATCGTCTCCCAGCGGCCTTTGTGTCGAACCGGGGCGCTGTAAGCTTTTCTTCTTCTTCTTTTTTTTTTTTTATACCACCCAGCCTTGTAGTACACACACACACACACACACACACACACATATGCATAAACATGCATACACATGCAGGAACAAATGCATGGACAAGCATATATATTCGCCTGCATCTTCATATAGTAAAGGAGCGGCAGGAATCAGGAAATCGATAAATAATGCAATAAAATAAAAAGGGGAAAGAGAATTTAGTTCAACTCCATAGAAATCTAAAGAAGGAACGAATTAAAGGCGCTAATTCTTCCTTGTAGCATAGCAACGATAATAACGATGATAATGATTGACAAGTAACGAGACGCTGTTTCCATTTCTCGCAAATAAACACACTTCTTTAAACACAACGCATCATGAGTACGGATTTCTCCTGCTTTTTTTTTTTTTTTTAATCAAAAGCAAATAAATCTAGATGAAAAAAAAAATAAATGACACAGAGTCAGGATGTGCAGCTCTCGCGGTGATTGCTATTCATACCGTTCTTAATAATGAGATTAAAGGGGGGGAAAAAATTAGATAAACCCTGAAATCGTTCCTGCGTCCAAATTTGTTCACAGTGACGGGAGAGAGAGAGCGAGAGAGAGAGAGAGAGCGAGAGAGAGAGAGAGCGATAGAGAGAGAGAGAGAGAGAGAGAGAGAGAGAGAGAGCGAGAGAGAGATATGGTGAGGAGGTGAAGGTGTTCTCTTTTTCATCCATTTGGCAGATTGTTATATATTGTAATAGTAAGCCGATAGTTTTCGGAGAGAAAAGAGAAATGGAAGGGAATTGTAAGGCGAGGACAAAAGAGGAGAAATCTCCTGGAATTTCAGATTTCCACACAATGAGGCTCACTTTCGAAACCGAATAAAGGAGGGGGAGGGAAAAGGGGATATAGCATCCTTTAATGAGGTGCTCATTGGCTGACATTGGTTTTTACTACGGGGACTTCATTTAGGCTGTCATTAAGCTATTATCTAGCGTAAAGAATTTCGCCGTGCTGTAAGTAGCGTGTTGGGTCTGGAAGCCTTTTCTCTCTCTATTAGTGGAAGCGTGCCGCGCTGGCCTGGACTGCTGCCTGTGTTTTGTTTGGCTGTGGTTCACACACGGCTTTGGCAAGAGCCTCGTTGGACGACTTACAGAGGAAAGAGGGAAAAGCGAGCGCAGGAGAGAAAGAGAGAAAGAGAGAGCGAGAGAGAAAGGAGGAGGAGGAGGAGGAGGAGGAGGGAGAACGAGAGAGAGAGAGAGAGAGAGAGAGAGGATCTCTCAGTAGCTCGTTGGACCTGTAAGGGAGCCGAGCTTCCTGTTTTTGGTATTTACACTTATGGCATCCAAATTTCCAACAGAAACGCCTGTACAGTAAAAACAGTTCCATGCCTCTGAGAGAGAGAGAGAGAGAGAGAGAGATGCCTCGAAAATACAAGTGCTTCATCATGGTTGAGTTTCATTTGCAATGGTTTCAACACGTATAATAAAAAATAAGGTATGTATCAGAGTAAGGCGTTAATTTCATTGTATTTAAAACTAATGCGTGAAAGATTAGGTAAAAAAAAAAATCTTAGTTATGTAATAATAATAATAATAATAATAATAATAATAATAATAATAAAGCTTTTATCAAGGAAGTTAGTACACCATATTAATAGTACGCTATTGTGCTTACTACTGTACATTTATTATATTGTATATAATGTATATAATGTATTCTTTTTTGTGAAATATTTAGGAAAACATGTCATTTGGGAGAATCTAAGTTATACTAAGCTGTTGAGTCCGTAAAATATGTATAAATATGCACAAATATATTTTCAAAGCATTTTCTTGATCATGCTGAACAATAAATATAAACACCCAGGTACAGTATACAGCCTATGGTTTTAAATAATGGAAAAATCGCTTACATGTAAAAATCTTTTTTTTTTTTTTACATGACATTATGTAGTCACGTGCAAAATGAGCACAAAGGCGAAAAAAAAAAAACACACACGTAACATATTATGTAATGATGTGAAAAGATTTATATGTGAAAGACAGAAGAATCACCTGTAAGGAATCACATATGGAAGTAAACGGGCAAAGGATCACTTTTGAATATAAAACGCGTGAAAGAATTTGCATGTGGAAATTAATAATTTTGTAAAAAAAAAATTTTTTAAATGGAAATAAAGAAAAATCGTTTGCGAACAATTACACAATATACAAATGCACGGATCATAGTGTATACATAACGAAATGGATATAAAGCACAAATACTTTTGCTCGTGTGGTGTAGATTATTACAAATTGTAGACAGGATGTTAAAGAAAAACGCTTCCTTTTGGAAGATTTAATGCAACACACACACAGACACACACACACACACATACACACACACACACAACCACAGACACATACATGTCAACAAAAGGTGTATGAATCTGTCTGGGTCTGGGTGACTTTCTGTATACATGCGACTTGTGATTAATGCTGGTGTGACGCTGAAAGAGGAGTGTTTTCTCTCTCTCTCTCTCTCTCTGTATTGATTAAGCCCCAGTCTAGCCCTTAATGATCATTTACTGCTACTCCTCACCACGAGCCTCTGGATGACTATAGAACAGAATAATTATTAGTCTGGACACTTGTGCTCGGAAATCGAGTTAGATTCTTCTCAGACAGATGTGCAGAACGACGCACGCCTTGTTAATTAGTCTCAGGCTGCTGTTTGGTGTTTGGTGAAGCGCCACGGAGGCTTAAAAGAGGCTTAAACTTTTGGAATCTACTGTGAGACAAAACTCTCGCTCACAAGAAAAAAAATAAACAAATAAACAAATGGAATCAAAAGGCATGTTGCGAATGTGCATCCGTGTAAGCAGATTGTCTTTGCCTTTAGCATCATCGTTCCTTCCTAGCCACCTCATTTCATTTCCGGATAAACAGTCGAAAGCTTAATTGCGGTTCTTCCAAGGAGTAAAAAAAAAAAATGTAAAAAAAAAAAAAACGAAAAACGCAGGTAATAACCCGAGTTGATGTTGCGACTGCGGGGTTTCCGCGCCAGGCACTTCACTCGAACGCTCTCGTACTGTAAGAGAAGAGGTGGGTGGTGCGCGTCGCAGCCGCACGGCATTGTGGGTGCTCCCCTGCTGTTTCTCCCCGGAGTACTGTGATGTGCACTCTTCAAAAGGGCTCATGTCACCGTCGCTGCCTCATTTAAAGTCAGACTCCCCTGAATTTGCATCTCACAGCGTCTTACAGGATGTGCCATATGTCGTCCAGAAAAAAGACAATGCTCACAAATAAATTGGCAGCACTTCCCATCCCCCTGTTCGTTCTCAGAAAAGAAAAAAAAAAAAAAAAAAAACAATACGCATGTCTAGGAAGAGAAAGCTGTTTTTATTTAAATACCGAGTTTCAACTCCAGAGCGCTCGGCGCTCGGGTTTGACTCGGAGCTCGTGCAGGGACGTCACACCTCACAGCCCAGGCGTGAAGTGCAATAACGGATAATAAAAATAAAAAAAAATAAGATAAAAAAAAAAGCTCATTACCGGATGATTTTGGTTTTCTCTATGATTCAATTTGCGGTAATTACAGCGGCCCGTGCTAATAAAATTCCGCCACGGAACGCGGAGGTCAACTACCAGTTAGACGTGTTCATTTTCATCTCGGTGTATTCATCCTCAGCGCCTAATGGCCCAATTTTCTCCCCTCGCTCTTCAATAAATATTGCTGGAATTACAGGTTAAATAGCTAAATTAAATCACGGCTATTATGGTAGGCTGTTCGACTCGGTGAGGGAAACAGGCTTAGCACTCCATGGACAATTACCGGGGAAGTGCCAATCGCCAGACCGTTCGCGATTAATGTCGGGGACATAAAATTCTAACTCCGCCGTCATCTAAAAAAAAGGGAAGGAATTCTATTCAGCGCGCTCGGAGTATCACCAAGCGCCGGGCATCACGTCTGGAACGAGGAGAGATGCAAGACAGATGCTGGTGGATTCTTGATCCGGATTGGTCAGCTTGGAGAGCACGTCTAATAATTGGTGGTTTCTATAGAACACAATAATCACATGGTGTGCTGGGGACAAAATCTGATACTTACAATAAACAGAATAAAGAATGTTGGTATTTAGCATTCAGGGAAGGAGTCTCCAGTGTCAGTAATTTTTTTTTTCTTCTGGATATGTTGTGTTTTTTTGTTTTTTTTTGTTTGTTTGTTTGTTTTGTAACATGGTGAATGGACAAAAAGTAAAAAGATAAAAAGTTTAAGAGCAATAATACACTCCGTGCCCAAGGAGTCTTGATTATTTCCCCGTCACCGCGCACCCCAGACTGTGTTTTTCACCTAGACTTATCCTCTGTAAGAAGGTCCACTTATTTAAAACCATGTTCAAATACCACGTAGCGGCCTATTTTAATTGCTCGGGATGAATTTCGTTCGCCGCACTCTAATGACCAGGGCTGCTTATGACAGCTGTAAAAGGTGCGGGCTGCTAGCAGGGCTCGAAGCTAATTCCTGTAATGACTTGGCGAGACCAGCGGCCGATAGACTACTGATTTGGTGCGTTCATTCATCCCCGCTCTCGGAGTGAAGCACCAGCCAGCCTGTTTGTGGAGAGCACCTCTCATTATCCTCCTCCTCGGCCCTTGCCGCTTAATTAATATCTTAACCTTTTGAGTTATTTTTGGGGACTCGCGGCCTTTCATGCCAGCGAAAGCAGGAAAAAGGGAAGAGGGAGAAAGAAAGTGAGAGAGCGAGAGAGAGAGAAAAAAATGGGCACATGGGACGGCAAGCTCGCACTTCAAAACTGGACATCCTGTTAACCAGGACTTATTCAGATAACCTTGGAATTTTTCCGAGCGTTAGAAGCTCTCGTCTTTAAGGCGCCGCTGTTTTTTCTTTGAACTGCCTGCCGTTTGCACACTGAGGGTCTTAAATTATTAAGGTTGAGATTGTATTCATTATATTTCACAGTTAAGGAGGCTTCAAACACTCACACACACACTCTTACACTCTTACTTCTACTCATGTTGGTTGTTTGAGAACTTAAAAAAAGTTACCAAAAAAAGTGGAGAAAAGGATGATTAATAAAGGTAAAAAAAAAAAAATATGTATATATGTTTAAACTAATAATAATAATAATAATAATAATAATAATAGATCGACTCAGGTGTGTGATGGAGCAGACCTGACGGGGGAGAAAGGGAAAAGGCCTGGACACTCTCTCATCATGCCTCCAACACTCCATATTTGATGGAGTCAATGTCACGACAAACTGATTTGCATTTAGAACAAAGATGACATGAGCCCTAGGCCTGCGGTGCCTCCCTGGCGTCCGCCCGGCTGGTGGAAAGTTTCCTGACATTTCTTGCATTATTAAGCCAGGGGCTTCATTACCATGTGTGTGATCTGGAAGTCTCTCAGGCCTCTAATTCCTCACCTTGAATTGCTAATGTCTTGTTTATGACTATCATAGCATATCCGAGGCAACAATTACATGCAAATCAGTTCCGAGACGCATTGTGCCACCGCGAACAAAGCAGGGCGATCCGTACACATGCCCGGTCTAATATACGTGCACGGGCTGGGGGAAGTAAAAATAAATAAATAAATAAAAAATCATCAGATTTTAAAGAGAGCTAAAAGCAGGTGCTATTCGCTCGAGATCGATTGTGGTTGAGGATGAGGTCAGCGATGGAGTTTTACAACGTTCCCGTTCAGAAAATGATCAAATCGCATCGTCTCAACTGTTAGGAAGGAGCTAGCTGCTAACTGTCAGATTCGCAAAAAAGAAGTTGAAATCCTTTTTATCATTTTTTTTTCACATGAATAAATAAATAAATAAATAAATAAATAAATACTACTCGTGAATTTCCCTGATTTTATTTCCAAGTTCGCATCATTAGTACTCTTATTTTAGCCAGTCACATTCAGTGACATACTGTAATTCATTAAAACTATCTATTCAATCCAATTTTATACATTATACAGTGTTTTTAACACATAAATCACTATTTAGCGTGTGTTTGTAAAATGAAAATCTCATTTGTTTTGTCTGCAGTTCGGCATCAGCCGTTACCGTATTCATAGCTAGCCTGCTAAGTTTCACGTAATCCTATGTATTTTTATGATATTTTTATAATTATCGAAAAAGATTTTACGTTTTTGAAGTTTTGAGATTTCTGTTTAAAAGCTAACAAATTTCGCTGATAGACGCGCACCATGATTTGGTCGCAGTGAGAAATCTGAACACCAAACGAACTCACTATGAAAATATTCTTTTCCGACGCGCTATTTTTGTTCGCGGCGATTAGCGAAGTCTCACCCCGACCGGATGGCGTCCCTCCTTCTCTCGAGAGGCCATTGTTCCCAGACACGACAGCTGAAACACTTTTTTTCAGATTAAGAGATTCAACAGGGGAAGAAAAAAAAAAAGCGAGACTTCTAGCTAGGACACGGTGCTGACTCAGAAGTGTCGCGCGTCTTCGCCTCTCACTCTGCGCTATCTGAGAAAGATCCGAGTCGAGCGCGGGAGTCTGAGACAGAGACGCTCGGTAGCCGGTAGGCGGATCCGACAGGCGCTCTCGGCGGCAGAGCAAAGAATCCTGGGTGATTTACTAAGTGTAAATGAGGCGACGGAATCTGGAAGCAGCTGTTTTTACAGCCTGTTAGACACACGAGTGCAAACTTGGAGTGGACAGCACATAGCTATTTCCCACACACAACATCTGGTTTACATTCTCCTCCCTCCAACTGGCCAAATCCCTCGACTGCATCCCCGACTGGACATATTCACTCCGAGAAGAGCTACAGACACACACACACACACACACACACACACACACACCAACAGCAAGCCATTTACACTGACAGTTGTGATTTGCTGTCTGTTTTGTCTTCTTCTTCTTCTCCTTTCACCACAAGACTCACTTTTCAGCCATAACATTTTTATGACCTCATTTTCTAAGATCAGACCATTTACATTTACAGCAGTATATAATTTTTATACAATACACAATAACATAATGATGCCGTTTGTTAGAGTTTATTGGTGCGCTGAGCTTACCCGAGTCACCACACACCCTCACCACGTCTGCTCTTTATTTCTCCTTCTCCTTCCTTCCTCCTCCTCTTCCTATTCCTCCCTTTCATTTCTGACAGCCCGAGTGCCGGACCAAGCACCGGCGTACTTTAAACCTGACAAAGACGATTTTCCCTATCTGCTCTGTTTTTTCTCCCCCACCCCATCCCCTTTCTTTTGAGCTTGCTTGGTCTCCTCACGTGAGATTAGAAGAGGCAGGGATTAGAAGAGGTTGTGTGCGGGGATCGGATGAGGGGTGTTTTTTTTTTTTTCTTTCTTTTTTTTTCTTTTCTTTTTTTTTTTTTTAAATGAACACTGAGCAGCTTAGTGAAATCAGAATGAATTAAATTCATTACGCTCGTGCCTGGTGACGGGGAAGTGGCAGAGCCGAGAGGGGAATTAAACACCTAGGCAGACGTGATGTCAGAAAACCACTTTCGTCTGCTGGGCCACTAAGGGAAAGGAAATCTGGTTTCTCACCTCTACCTCTATGTGAAGCAATAAAACACTCAAATCGCAACAGAAAAATGCTCATTTCAGCGTTTTCCACTCATACCCACTAAGAAACCTTTAGGCTCCACCCACCTGGTACAATCACGTTGTCATGACACGTTAACATTAAATCAGTCAAATCATTTTCAAATTAAAACAATGTTTTCTAAAATTTCTTTTTTTGACTTTTTTTGAATTTCTAAAATTCATGTCATATTCATAACCAAAAGAAAAAAAATCCTATATAAAAGTTTATGACCTGAAATTTTTCATCATGGTCAGGCTCTTCCCTGTCCCCTATTCCTATCTATTTAAACTAATATTACAGACAAAAATTCAAAAAAAATTTTTATGATATAATAATAAATGTCCATTAAGAAAATGTATGATAATTTCCTGTAAACCGTTGTATAAAATTCTACCTATTGAGCGTGTTTTTACCGGGAAATAAACACTTTCATTTTAAAATCATAAAATGTATTTTTCCTTTTATTATAAATGTATACATATTTAATATTGGCTAACCACATGGCTATTTGAATCAAAAAGAAAAATTATGACAATAAAAAAAAAAACATTTTCTTATAATTTAAAAGTTAAACATTTTTCTTATAATCCTCTTAGCAAACACCTGACTAAACTTTTTTATTTATTTTTTTTTTTTAAAGCCCTATTCACCTGCAGTGTGTATGTGTGTGTAGGTGCGTTGGTGTAAAATGTGACTTAAAGCCTTTCAACAGGCTTTATGGACGTTTTAAGGGTCGGTCACCGGTTCGTGCTGGAGGCCGATGTCAACAGCTTGCATAAAAATAAATAAATAAATTTTAAAAAGCCTGTTTCATGTTAACAAATTAAACAGATTAGACGTGAAAGTGCCAGACAAGACTAAGAGTCTGAGTCTGGACAGAAAATGCGGGAGGGAGACAGGAAGTGGACAGACGGAGGGATATGGGTAGACTTTTTTCTTCACTAATCCTATCCATACCTCCTCACACACACACACACATACACACACACACACACACACATAGTCTCACCTGCAGGTCTTTACCTGCCCCTGAATATGAGCAAAAAAGCAACATGAGGCAAAAACAAGCGCTTGTAAAAAAAAAAAAAAAAAAAAAAAAAAATGTGACTTCATGTTCTTATTCAATTTATCATGCTTTTCCTGACTCATGTAATACTTAAAAAGTTTTTCTCACAAAGGACGCTAATAACGTGGAGTCTAAGGTGGCGGTGAGACTACAGTTCAGATTCAGGGAAACTTTTCCGAACGGATTCCTCAAACAAACAAACGCACGAGTGCCAGATTAACATCAAAAGAATTTTTTTTAAATGGCGCTTGTTTATGGAATTGTTGTAGCTCGATGGACTTTTCATTTTAGTCTCATTAGCAAAATTATGATTTTTTTAAAAATCTATTTAATTTCTTTTTAAATCTTGGAGTCTGGAGTGTAACTGCTGACTTGAGTTGCTGCAGTGAGCTGTAAATTGTATAGCAAAATCATTCCGTCTTTGCAACTTGTTTTTTTGAAAATGATAACATGTTTGCGATCATTCTGATATTCATGATCTGCACGATTTATTGACATTCAGCCAGCAGCGCCGTTTTCACGCTATCATATGCTAAAACGTCTAATCAGCCAACGGTGTCGTGCCACGATGTCACCATGTCAAGTTTGCGATCTAAATAAGAAATCTCTATAATCTGGGGAGCAATTTAAGCATGGCGTAGACGAGAATGAACAGATTTTTGGCCGGCCCAAAAACTCCGCAGCGCACTCCCCCCTTCTTCAACATCCTTTAGACAGCAAGACAGTCCAAAGTAGACTGGGCCAAGTGGGAGCATGGGTACAGAGTACTGTATATCTACGGCTGGAGTCTCTCCTCATCTTCCTGGCTCGGCTCTCTCGCTCTGATGTAACAAAGCTGCGCTCTGTTGGCCAAACAGAACCGGCAACATGGGGGCTCATGATAAAACCTGCAGCATCTCTAGCAATAAAAAAAATATATATTTTTTTTTAAAAACAAGCCTCAATTTTTCATTTTGTTTTGAAGTAACACAAATTTTGCGTTCCTGGGTAGACCCGTCGGTCTGAAATTGTCATACTCTGCAGCTAGCTGTCGGAGCGAGCTCTTCCTGAAATCAGCAACCTCTCTTTGCACTCTGATTGCTTTGCGGATTCCTCTGTGCAGTCGCGGTAAAGCTGCTCCTGCCTCGGAGTAAAAAAAATAAAAAATAAAAAAAAAATGAGGTTCTCAGGCAAGGCTGGGCAACGTTATTTACCCAGCAGTCAGCTGAAAGTGTTGCCGGTTTGCAGGAGATATAAAAGCGAGCGAGAGAGCACGAGTGAGATACGGGTCTATATACAGGATGGAATAAAGAAAAGAGTCCAGTCATCCTATAAATCTGCAGACTTCTCATTCGGTCTCCGGGTGGTATTATTACCGCTGAAGCACTCTTCATTACTATCAAACAGAGAGAAGGAGAAAAAAGAAAAACATAAAAACGTGTCTGGAGAAAACACGGCACAGAACAAAAGCCAGCTCCACCAGCAGGCCTTCGATGTTTGTCATCTTATTGGCACCTGTCCCTCTGAATTGATCCCAAGGACTTAAAGGAGGGGAAAGTGTCAACATCCGTGTGCGTGTGTGTGTGTGTGTGTGTGTGTGTGTGGGGCTTGTGTGAGTGCGTACGGGATAAACCTAGGTCCGTGCATTCTGGCCCTGGTTTGTGTGTTTATACTGTGAAGACAGAGCGAGCCGTGCGGGCTGTGGCCTGGAAGAGCAGATCCAGACCAGATGAGGGTTAAAGCGAGGAACCAGAGACACGAGGGTGGGGAAGGGGGGCACCTCTGCTCCAAACGGACCTTATAAGGCTCTGATTGCACGCAAGACGCATCTGAGAAGAGGGACAGCCAAGGCTGCTGGACTGGACCATGAGCTTCATGATGTACATACACTTTACACAAAAAAAAAAAAAAAGTGTGAAAAAGTGTGAAGTGCTTCCCGTCATCAAACGTGCCAGAGTGTGGTGTGAAAGGCCCTTATTTAACAGCCACCTGTAAAATGAAATCAGGCATAGAAAACGCTAATAACGGTGCCAGCCTCTGTGCCCAGGCAGGAAATATAACGCTAATTGCAAAATCACTTCATTTCCTTTGAAATCTGCTTCTAAACATGGATTAAAGATCAAAGCTAAAGTGCCTTGAGTGTGAGGTTTGGAATAAAATAAGGATCCAGCAAGCCAGACGAAACTTCGTGGGGGCGATATAGCGGTAATTAGCAAACAAAACAGATTTTTTCATACAGACGTATTGTTGGAAAAAAAGCGCATAGGTTCAGGTCTACCTGATGGAATCCTCTCGGCCTGGTTACTATTCCGCCCGACAGAATAATAACTGCAATCGCAGCTCACGGTCTCTATAAACAAAGCCCTCTATTTGTCAGGATAAAGAAAACATTTCTTCACGCGGTGATTATGACAGGAGGCTTAAGCTGACCTTCCGTGGCGTCCGTGTTAACGTGATGGCGGCCGACGATCAAACAACGCTCACGGATATGATCTCTGCGCGGTATATGACTCCGGCCTTTTTCTCAAAAGAAATGTCAAAAGTGATAACAAAGATTAGATGAGCAGGCCTCTTTACTTCTGTTTAATTCTCAGGCGAAAAAAGAGAGAGAGAGAGAGAGAGAGAGAGAGAGAGAGAGAGAAGCGGGATGGGAAAAAAAAGGGGAAGCAAAAAAGAAAAAGTGCAGCAGAAAGCAGCGCTGGAAAAAGCATGTCAGAAGCTGTAAACGGAGGAGAGGGTGGTGGTGGTGGTAGTGGGGGGTATGGCATTCACACAGTACGCCTGTCTCCAGTCTAACTGAAACCAGGCTCTCTTCTATAACCAGTCCAATCTGTTTTCATTTGCAAGAAACAGAGCTCTTCTACCAACACCCCTCCTCCTCCTCCTCCTTCTCCTCCTCCTCCTCCTCATCCTCCTCGTTCTCCTCCTTCTTGTTCTCCACTCCAAACGCTTACATTCAAGGGCCTAAAAACTCCACTTCACCCGCTTTGTCTGCTCCGGGGAGGCCGGGGTAGCAGCACGGCCGATGTAGAGGGCTTTAGACATCTACGTATACAGTATAATAAGATACATAAAGACGTAAAGAAGAAGAAACAATATGCATTTTAGTCGACTAGTACGTTTAGAAGTTTAGCGGTACAGTCAAAAGTTTTATCCCTCCCTCCATTCTGTCGCTTCAAGCGGCACTCTTTTTGCTTTATTTGCTGCACGGGTAAGTGTTAAATACCCTGTGGCATTAGCAAATTAAAGGGTTTAAACGGAGCCCGTGTGCGCTCACGAGCCATTGGGCAGCAAGACAATGTAAAAGAACTGGAAAAACGTCACTGTCAAGAGACAGAAGCGTTTCCTGGCATTGCCTCACTGCAGGACGGACTTCACAAAATTGCATAAGCTATTCATCTCGTTCGAGTGGGTTTACATCAGCGAGTGGACGCAGCGATGCGCCAGGGAGTTAAAAAGGCCTCTCTCTGTCTGATAGCCCTGCCGCTGAGCTGTACAGTACGGCAGTCTGCTCGAGCTTGGCACAGCACACCGAGCATCCGAGAAGTACATGACACACAAAGGACATTGTTTCAAATGATTCACTCCGCTTTAAAACCGCATCGACCGGAAATTAAACAGCGATCCAGACGGGTACAGAACGCTAGCCACCTATCTTAAGGGTACGCTTGCTTGCGCAAGTGCCGTCCATCACCCCCAAAGTCAGGTTATCGCTCCGAGCCGAGTGCCGTCCAAGCTACGTATGGGTTCCGCCCAAGACTTTGTGCAGATAGCTAGCAGAGAGGAGGTCCTGGATGTGAGGAGGGAGGGAGTAGCGAGGGTCTGGGTGAGCGAATTAATTACACGTGCATATTTGGATGGAGTATACCATAATGAGCCCCAGCTGCGCCAGGCATCCAACTCCCTTTAAATGTAACTATAAAAAGCTGGGCATTCAACATCCCCTTCACAAAAAGAAGTGGGCACCATAAAAGGTCCCTGTGATGTGTTCTCAGAAACATGGCACAGGAGACAAGCCAGCCAAGAGGGCAAGGTTTTTTTTTTTTTTTTTTCCCAGACAGGAAGAGGTTGCATTGTGACTTTCCGCTATCGCTATGATTAAAAGATCCACTCCTTGTGGAACTTACAGCAGGACAAGTTAAAAGTTTCTCAAAGAACCAAGCTCACAAATTCTTATCGCATCACGCACACCATGGTTCTGGGAGACCTTGGTGTCCACATTTTAGAGTTTTCCCTGCTCTAAAGCACAGATTGACTCAGGAAGGGTTGTTAATTAGCTGAGAAGGCTAATCAGATGTCTCGGGAGAAGGAACAACTGTAGTCTGTGAACCTGTGCCAAGAAATCCAGGTAGTCTGGAAACGCCGTGGAATCCATCAGGTATTCCTAATAGATTCTGTCGCCACTATGTTTGCTTCCTAGCTAAAATTTTAATCTCAGTCATTCACCAGCTAAGGCTAAGGCTAAGGCTTTACCAGTGCCTTTGCAAAAAGTTGCTCTCCCAACCTTAATGCGACTGGAGCACCACTTAAATTCGGGTTCACCAAAACTCGCTGAAATTCACTTTTTCTACTCATTGGCCTTGGTCCGAGTTAGCATCTCCACACAGGAGAGCGGTATATGAAAGGCTTTGGTGGATTTTTAATACCGAGATCAGTTTCCGTTATGATATTAGGATAGTATAGCATGTGAGAAAGCAGAGCAGAAAGTAATATCCCTGCTCAAGCGCTAACTCTTGATTTTGCTAACAGGCATCATATTCATTTCACACCTCTGGAGCTAACGAGGTTGATTGGTATCGCTGTCATCTGATGACGTAGCTCCTCTCCGTTTCTGTGCTGCTGATTAGCTTTAATGATGCTCATTTGGCCCCGGGAATCATACCTGATTTCTGGGTTTCTCGTGAGAGGGATGCCGTGTTCAGATATCCGCCCGAATTAGAAAGACAGGTAGAGAGACTCTGAGGTAAAGACGACTTTGAAGCTCCGGTTCTCGTGCTAGCTCTCGCTTTCAGCTCAGGCACGTAGCCAAGACGACGCCAATGGCGAAAGTCCGAATGGTGTCCTTTACTCGAAATATGAAATTATAGATGTAGAGCAAGCCCTAGTCAAAAACACTGCAGACTTTTATAACAGAGAGAGAGAGAGAGAGAGAGAGAGAGAGAGAGAGAGAGAGAGAAAGAAATCACACAGCTGTAAATGATGGAAAAACAAATACAGTGGATTAAGAGCACACACACACTGCCTAATCCAGCACTCACTGTTCTAATGCCATTGTGGCTTGAAATGAAAATGAACGAAAGGTTAGATTGAAACCAGGGGAACCAGAGAATCTGTGCCAGCGACATTAATACCTCAGACACACACAGCGAGTCCTCTCTGTTCTCTGAGCATCAGCCAATTTTCTTGGATTAAGCCACAGGTTTCTATGGTGGCTTTGAGAGAGCCAAATAGTCGTTTATTGTCCTAGTTTCTGATCAGAGGGACGACTGTTGAGGCACGGTGGCTCCTTCTGGCTAAAATCCAGCACTGAAATTTACATCTAACAAGTTAGATGTCCAACAGGTTGCTCGCTCCGACTGATTTGTTATGTAACAGCAGAAATCTAATTCAATTTTTTTTTTTAGACAGTAAAATCCTCAAGGTTTTTTTTTTGTTGTTTTTTTTTTTCTGCACAGCTTCATCGAAAGATCAATAAGCTCCAGCAAGCAAACTACTACACTGATTGCGTTCGTTCGGGGTGGATAATTTGGCGGGTTTGTCGAGTCCAGGGTGATGTTTTCAGTAAACGCGCTAAAGACCCGAACCCATGAGGAGAAACTCAATCTGCTTTTACTGCTTTCCTACAATTTGCTTTACTACCACCCAGACTGCTCTGCACATCCGGTAAACAGAAAAAAAAAAAAAGAAAAAAAACATCTCCGAGCTGACATGTTGCCTCACGATGGGAGGAACATTAAACTCTGCGTGTACGGGGCCAAAAAAACGAGGCCTCGGAGGATGGTAAGATGGGGAAATGGCTTGGAAACAATCTCGTAGATAAAAACGCAGGCTAGAGATGGAGGGCGAAAAAACAGGGTTGGACCAGAGACGTCTCGAGGAACGATCAAGCGGTGCCAGCTAGTGATCCCGGTCTTCAGGATGAGCTTCGAAACGACGTTCTACATACTCCACAGGCATGAGCAATTAGTGCCGGAGAAGCCTGATTACAGGGCTGCTACATAAACATGCGCGCGCGCGCACGCACATAAACACGAGGCCTGGAGTTCTCTACGTCTTTAAAATGAAGTGAAAGATCAAGAGAAGCAAAAGAGAGTGAGAAGACGAAGGAGGCATTGACCAGAGAGGACAAATATCAATACTGCCAGAGGAGTCAGGGGTTTGCGCAGAAGCATGTGAAATTGGGAAGCCTTAAGCCCCCCTAAACAAGAGGATCAACCCACACTTCGTCAGGCTGCGTCGCCCTCCAGCACCCTCCGAAAATCTTCCCCTCTCCTCTCTCGCCACACTTTTCACCTTCCTCGATGACAAACAAACCCTCAGTCGCTTGTAATTGGGCTCTAATTCTTCAACCCACCTCTCCTGAATAGTTCCAACTCTGCATCCTTAATCCTCAGAGCTAACACGGTGAAAAATTAGTATCGAGCTAATAGTGGCAATGCTTTCTACTTAACTGTCGGCGACACTCCTTCGCAAGGAAATGCTCTGGGCTTTAGAGGCTCCATTAGCTGGTGAAGGTTTAAATCTGGGAGCTGGACTAATTCCTTGCGCCACACTGTGTCAAAAAGCCCAGGGGAGCCAGGAGAGCGTGTTAGCAGCGAGGAGGAACCCGTGCTAACCTGCTAATCCTATCCTGTCCACTGCTTTCTACAGGCGCTTCATTGTCCGCGGCCGTGATCCGTCCTCGCCAAAGCCGCTTTGGAACGAGGTATATCGAAGGGCTGGCTTCGTCTCGGCCTTGCTGGAAAGGGCTTAGCCGTCTTCCTGCAGCCTTTTCTCCTATGACTTACAAATTCAAATCTGCATTCTTTGCTCGAGCAGCTCGCTAAACAAACAGCGTCAGGACAGTGACAGAGCTACTGTATCCAACGTGCCACGGCTCAGCCTTCAAAGCAGTTATGCAAAGATGGCTTTTTTGGCAGGACAGGTGAAAAACGAAGCAAAGTCTGAATCGCTCAACCTTAAGGGGATTTAATAGCAGTGAATTAGCCACCTTGAATTGTTTGTTTTTTTTGTTGTTGTTGTTTTGTTTTTGCTTTTTTATGAAAGTGCGGCAGTGCACTACATGTCTGCTGACAATAAAAAAGTGTGGGGAAGAAGATGATGAAGACGACGGCAGAAGCCATGAGCGCACGCAGAGAGCTGGTGTTCACAACCCAAATCGTGTGACAAGTTTATTCCCTGCCTCGCGGTGGAGAGAGACCGAAACGCAGCCGCGGCGGGACCGATGGGTGGCGCTGCGGCCGATTGATGTCTTCGCGTGGGACGTGTTAATGCCTCGCTGCCACTGAAAACTCGCCACTGTTAATCTAATATCTAATACGTTCGATTTACAGCAGGACGACTCGTCACCGGCTTTGAACCTGTTCGCTGGTGCGCTGTAAATCAGCAGTAGAAAAATACTTCATGCCAAGCTCTTATATTGACCCATGCGTCCTAAAACAACGCGAAGTGTTCAACGAGGGGACGTTTGAAATAGACAAATTTGGAAGGAGTCTCCAGTGTCACAAAATAGTCATATTTTGACGAATGTGGCATGTGGATCGGTAAAATTGTAGCAAGGTCAAGACAACAAGGTCAAAATGTATGCTGCCAAAGAAGCATAATCAAGAAATGGCAGTTCCTGTGCATCATTGATTATTTTCCTATAACAGCAAGTGTTCAAATCCCTGAGGATTGATGCGAATTTGTGATATTAACACACCCATCCTGTATTAGCAACCGTTTTCGATATCTCTAGCTCTGTCCCTGTGTCCTCACCCTCTGTATATATACACTATCCATTCCTGCATCACTTGTTTTACTCGCTGTCATTTCCCCTTGAAATATTAAACACTGAGCGTGCAGCGCATTAATCCAAAGGGCACGCAGCTGAAACCTTTCCTTTACAGCAAGGAAAACAGCAAGAAAAGAAAAGACGAGGTGCGCGCTCGGCCTCCGTCCGTCTACTTTCGAAATGTACAATGAGAATTGGCTGATAGATCAGACGTTTTAAAGGTTTAAAGGTGCCGTGCGTTTTTCTCCGCAATTATCACAACACTGATGACACACGTGCAGGCATCGAAAAAAAAAAAAGAAAGAAAGAAAGAAAAAGGCTAACAGAGTGCCAGAGCTGTCACGGGCGCACTCGAGTGCTCATGTGCTGCGCGTCTGTGCAAGGGAAAAAAGAAAAAGAAAGATGGCTTTGTTTTGGACGTGGCCCCAGACTCTTCACGCTGCTCTAAAGTTCTGGGTTTAATTCTTAGACGAAACGAGAAAGAGAGTGCCGGTTTGAGTTGGGGGAAAAAAGAAAAGGAGAAACAGGGAAAGAAGAAGTAGCGAGACATGCCACACCACACCACACCACCCCACCAAACACACACCTATTAAGCTTGTCCTAGTGTGGGCACATATTGGATACACACGTGCATACGCACGCACGCACACGCTCAGAGTGCCGTGTGATGCTTTTGCCAAACCACAAGTGAGAGGCCAAAATTCCATAGACGAACGCTTGAACTCAGCAGGGTCTCAAAAAAAAAAAAAAAAAAAGTCAGGAGGGGTTTGGGATTGGAACGCCAGCATCACTTAAAGGTGTACAAAATTGATGAGGTTAAACAATCCTCACTATACGCGTGACATTCGTGAAAGGGGACACGCATGTGTGTAGCGTGTACAGGGAATGTTTTGTCTTCATGAGAAGGGAAACTTGAAAAAAGTGGCACAAAAGCCGAAGGAAAATAAGAAGGACGAGGACATTCTGTAAAAATCCTCCGTCGTCCTATTTTCAAATTGCACGCTTATCGATTCGCCCGCCTTCGATCGCGTCGTCCTGCCTTACGGAAACCGAGCGTGTGTTTTTTATCATTCTTTTTTTTTTATTTATTTATTTTTTTTTATTCTGGGTGTTTCTTTCGTTCTATTTTTCACATGAGTTTTTATTACATGCGATTTTTTTTTTTTAAATATCACTCCTTCATTCCCTCACCCTCTTTTTTTTTCACACACCAATTACAGGAGCTGCTTTTGAGTTGTATGAGAGAGAGAGAGAGAGAGAGAGAGAGAGAGAGCAGGCACAATAAAGCGGCTCGCGAAACACGCGAAATGTGCCATCGTCTCTTTCTCTGAGCTACATCTGACGCCATCGCATCTCCTCCCTACCCCTCCTCTGTCACTCCTCATAACCCCCACCATCACTACTACACACACACACACACACACACACACACACATACACCACCTCCACAACCAGCACCGCCACCGCCACCAATCACAGCCCTGACGCCAGGACATCAATTCTCGCAAGTCTCCGAAAATTACCATGCATGAATGCAAAAAAGCCTGATCAGGAGTAATTAACACGGCTTCATATGCAAATTTTATTAATGCAGAACTACAAAGTCATTATGCAAATGCAACTTTCGTCAAGCCTCTTGACAAATATTCAGAGCTCCAGCCAGAGAACAGGTTTTTTTTCTCCCTCTCTCTCTCCTTCTCTCTCTCTCTCTCTCTCTCTCTCTCCGTTCTGTTTTCTCTACAGCGATGAAAATGTACAACATGAATGCTAAGTTCTTTTAAAACTTGAAGCCTTTCTTTGCGTTTCGGCTTCTTCCGGAACTTTAAATCTGAGCGTTACGCCGAATACGGCCAGGCTTCAGCAATTAAAAAGCTGGCTCTTGGTAATGACTGTTTGGCTTTGGAGCGAGGTAATGAACCTGTAATTCTGGGGAAAAGTGGAGAGAGAGGGGGAGAGAGAGATGTGGGGAGGGGGGGGGAGACTTGAAAATATGAATATGCATGAGGCTCCCTGCCTTTGATGATTAAAGAAAATTTTAATATTTAAATGAGCGCATGGAAAGTGATTAACCGAGGCAAGCGACGAGGCAAAAATCTGAGGGGGGGATTTGAAGATGCTAAGAAGTACACGGATGCAGCCTTCTCTTTTTTTACGGTCCATTAGCCTCTAAAAGTATTTCGTCAATCTCTCCCTCTCTCTCTCTCTCTCACACACACACACACACACACACACACTTTTCTCTGTTTCTGCTGCTGGACAGAGCTCAGGAGGGAGGCGGGTGAAGTAGCCTGGAGTAAAAAGTGGCACGTTGCTGGATTTCAGAGCTTAGGCACGCAGGGGGGGGAGAAATGAAAGCACGTTGCGCTGAAGGTAACTCCTGCAGGCCGTCGGATCTTAGCAGGATGACGTCTCCGAGCACGAGAGAGGGAGGGAGAGAGAGGAGGCTGGACAGTGATTAGCAAGAACGATGATTTTGAGCCGCGTGCATTCAGGAACACACACTCATTTTCTATAGACACGTACACAAACACACACACTCAGGTTGCACGCTCTCTAGTCATATCACTATATACGATTATGAGTCTGTTAGCTCGTACTGTATTTATTTACACCGCCACGTGAAAGCCCGAGTTATCCACCTTTATCTCGTTTCTTTTCTGCGATTAACTTCATGTAATTCTCGCACGCCACTCCGAATACAACCGGCACCTTTATGTACATCATATCAGACGGACAGAGCTGATCACCGCGTCAATGATCACAGCTCTTCCTCTTTCGGCTTTTCCTCAGATCCGCCATCTTTCAGCTCACGACAGCAACATCAACAACAACAACAACAACAACAACGCAATAAATATTGAAAGTGTACGACATGTTTCGTGGTCAAAAAAAAAAAGAAAGAGAGAAAAAGAAACATGGTTAGCTTACATCAAAATGGTCCTTTAATTTTTCACTTCTTTGGGTGCTGTACGTTTTCTAATGTTTTGTTAATTCTTTAATAGCGTGAAACTATGAAATGTTAGAAATAGGCTGTCTTAACACTTAACAATCGATCCTGGGTGTTTTTTTTTTTTTATGGTGTAAATGAAAGGAAAATTTTATTATGTTGAGAGAGAGAGAGAGAGAGAGAGAGAGAGAGAGAGAGGGAGGAAAGCAGGTAACTAGACAAAAGTGGGCAATTACCACTTCAAAACGCCTGCTTGGTCCCAGCTCTCCCGGCTTTATTGAAACAACAAAAAAACAAGAAGACCAGCAGGAATAATGGCTCTAAAAAGAGCACGTTAAATCAAACGCACGTTCACCTCGCCACACGATCCGCAGGCATTGATTCTGGCACGGCCTCGGCACCCGAGCCGTTCATAACCCCCTCCCCTACCACCACCACCACCACCACTGCCACCATCAAGCCTTTGTGAATTTTAATTGAGGAAAAAAAGGCATGTGTGTCATATTACAGAAACATGTTTTCAATATCTCTCTCTCTCTCTCTCTCTCTCTCTCTCTGTCCCTCTCTCTCTCACTCCATGTTGCATCATTATTTATTGAAGAGCTCTCTCTCTGTGATCGTGTCGAGCTCAGAGACAGATCCAGGGGTACAAAGACGAGCAGAAATGTCCCCTCGATTGAGACGTCGCCTGGATTCGCCAGCAAAGCCAGAGGGCTTCAAATATCAGTGCATGTCTCTGGACGGGTTTTGCCTTTTAACTACATCCAAGTCTGCTTTTATAGCAGCTTTAAAATGGCGTAATCGTGCATTTCCTAGCTGGTATAGATGCCCTACGCGGCATGGTGCACTTTTAAATATTCATTAAGGAGATGAGGTATGATGTAACTGAATATGTGGGCAATATAGAAACAAAAAAAAAAGTGCACCAATACTATATGCGTGAATAAACCTGGCGACATTTCTTTTCCACAGGAGCAAAATATTATTATGGACAGAAGTGCTAAGGTAAATAGCTAGCTAACACTTTTGAGATTAGCATTAAAGAAAGCTACTCGGCCTCAGACGGCTGCTTTAACGTTTTTTCCTCTGTTACAAAAGGGGAAAAAAAAAACACAAGCAAGCTTTAATATCACTAAATAAAAAGAAATCCGCTGTGTGTTTATCTGGATAATGATTAGCATTCAGCAAGTATGTATGTCATTAGTGTTAGCTAGTGTTAGCAAGAGACATTAGCAAAGAAAAAGCTCTATACTCATTAGCCTTAGCTAGCTAGCTTTAAATATTTTGCATTCACATAATTTGTTTGACTTCTGCTTCCTACTTTTGAATAAATAAATAAATAAATAAATAAATAAAACTTCCATAAATTTGTCCTAACAAGAATTTATCCTGCTAAATATTAGCATTTCACAATTGTGTATGTATCATCAAAGTTGTAAATGTTGTTCTAGCTAACATTTGAAAGACTAGCAAAGAAAAATAAAAAGACCTAGTTAGTTAGAGTTAGCTAGCTTGACTTTTATAAATCAATACACGAGGTTTGTCCTTCACCTACTGTGCCTCATCTTATTTCTGAAAAAACGCGCACACACACACACACACACACACACACACACACAAAAGACTGTGTGGAATCTAGCTGCTCGTACTTATCATGCTAAATATGAGCATTTAGCTAGTGTGTATGTACTGTATCATTAGAGTTAATGCTGTGCTAGCTAACATTAGAGATTAGCAATAAAGCTGTTCTTACGTACAGTAGCCTAAGCCAGTGTTTTTTTTTTTCCTAGTTCTTCTTTTTTCTTGATTCTATGTTATACAGATGCTAATGTAAAATCAGTGTGTGTTTTGATGTGTTTTTTGTCTACAGATACTGTACAGTTACAGACTTGAAACGGTTCTCCTTTTAACCTGAGTAAAAAATTGTGACTGAAGTATTTATTTAGACGACAAACTCCGCCAAAGCATTTCTGCACTTCGACACCGCTAGCTGTAGGAACGGTTTAAACCAAAACAGGAAGTCCAACCTGATCTGCACAGCCTCACTTTCACTAAACTCAACTCATTTCTCGCAAAAGGTTTTACTAACCACAGCTTTAAGCGGGGCTTGGGGACGTCATCACACCTGAACTAATTGAGCAAAAATGAACTTTATCGGTATTACGTAAGAGATCATGTATATTTCTGATTCAGTAGTAGAACAATTTTTCTCCAGTTTATTCTCCAACCTTGCTAGCTATATATATATATAGAGAGAGAGAGAGAGACAGAGAGAGAGCAAAGCTTTTGTTCAAGCTTTTAACCAAACGAAAATGTTTTTTTACATGGTAGCAAAGATGAAATATTCCTCTGTAGGGAAAAAGGGAGAACGTGCGAAGGTGAGAAATTGCAGGAGTGACAGGAACGGGGCCTCGTCTCGCAAAACTACAGCACGGCTGTGGTCACCACATGACACAGTGCTGCTCTTACACTCACTGTGCTTGTGCGTGTGGTTAGTGTGTGTGTGTGTGTGTGTGTGTGGCAGGGAGGTGATTTTATTACTAAAATGTTATTTAACCAGTTTTTAGACTGGTTAAATAACAGAATGTAGTCACATTTCACCATCATTTTGAAATTAAAATGGAAAATATTGTTTAAATTACTATTTAAATTATTTTAATTTTAATTTGATCATCAACATCGTTGTATCTAGGCTTGCTAAAAAAAAGTATACAAAATAAATAAAAGGAAAAAAACTTTTACAAATAATGTAAATAATAATAATAATAATAATAATAATAATAATAATAATAATAATAATAATAAATGAAAAGAAAAACATTTAAATACGTCTATATTTAATCTCAATCTGGGGAATCAGCTCTACAAGAAGACCTTCAGGAGGATACAAATGAAAATGTTATATGATTATTAAATGTTTACAAAACAAACAAATGTACAGCTATGGTCAGCTATTTTGGTGTACATTCTTACATGAAATTTCAACCGCAAACAAATACATCATTAGCCGCTTTTAATTTGCTCCTCGAAAAGGCCAAGCTCCTGCAATAGAGGTAGAGTTTTATTATAATTTTTGCCGCCTTGAAAATCACCAACCTGACTTTATTATTATTATTATTATTATTATTATTATTATTATTATTATTTATTTATTTATTAATATAATATTTAAATAGCTTTTTAGAGCAAGTAAGATTAAGAATGTGCAGATTATCTGCAGCGCACTGTTTTAGAAAAGCATTCTGCTATATAATTTGTTACGATAGAATTTGAATCTGCTGGGGGGGTTTTTCAGTCCCTAAAACATCCAGAGTCATTTTGTTTAAATCTAACAGCAAGAAAAAAAAAATACTTTTTGCTCACTTCTACATCAGCATCAACACTTTACACTTTACAATAAGCTCCAAATTTACCAGAAGTTTCAAATGCATAACTGTAATGGTTTGAACGCAGCAGTTTGTCATATTTAGATCCCTTCCAGTAAAAACATGGACAAGCTTTCCAGGTTTTCCCACAACCGACTCCCACCTTCACAGTCAAAACGGCACATGCTTAGTTAGCTGCCTTTAAGAGGAAAAAGCACATCTGAGCATCTGATGTGATAGATTTTAGGGCCAGAAAAAAAAAAAAAAGTCAAACAGAAGCAGAAAGAAAAAAAATGAAACAGACTTTTCTATTGCATGAATGCATTGTAAATCACATGTTACCTTTCAAAACAAGGTTTGTTGAAATGATGCGATTCGTAAATCATTCAAAACAAGTAAAAATAATACCAACTGCACCTTTCATCCTTTGATAAAATTTGGATTAATTTAATCAAAGGTTTTTATATGTCATACCATGATACTCTGTTATACTCAGAATAAATCTACACACACACACACACACACACACACACACACACACACACACACACACATCTTTCATCTCATCCCTAACCTCAACTCTTGCTGCCTCTGGCTATGCAAAATGTCATAATTTATTTAATTAGTGCTATTAGTTACGATTACATTCTGCAGCTACGTGGCTATATGTTGTGATTATGGGCGTGAGGACGTACGGACGTGTGTGTCCTGCTGATATTTACATAAAACTCTTGAGTGGTTAGCGTCATCACCCTGGTATTGATTAATTTTCCCAAAACGGCGCAACCTGAAAGGTTTTATTACTCTTACACACACACACACACACACACACACACACACACAGTCATTTTTTTTTTTATAAAATAACAAAACATTAAATTATTTTAAATACAAAATAAAAATTATTTTAGTCTGCATTTAGTTGACCAGTTAGCTCCTGTTGGTATTTATGTTACTCAACTCTCAGCCTCTCTTTAATCCTCTCTCTCTTGTACAGTAGTTAATAAGCCATAAAAATAAAATAAAAAACTCAGATTGTCAAGGAGATCCGGTTGCGAAGCTTTGACACTGACACTGACACTAACGACTCCTTCCGCAAAGCTTTATATACAGTAAATACGCGTCAATGCAGCAATGAGACATTAAGATGTCTTTAGCCTTTCTTCGTTCAGTCAATTCTGCATGGTATAAAAATATGATTTAAATCAGAGCCGACGTCACAGGAAGTAAATCGACACCTTTAAGATTTAAAGTTTGCATCATGTGTAGGATAAAAAAAATAAAAAATACAAGAATTTATCCTACATAAAAAAACTGAAATACTTGAATCTGGCAATGCTCTTCTTGTCCTTGTGTGTATGTGTGTGTGTGTGTGTGTGTGTGAGTGCAGACGGTGTGACGTGATGCAGGTTGACGTGTGCGAATGAATCGGTGGAGTTTAAGGCCTGTCAAAACAGCAGTCGCGTGTCGGGGGCCAGACGGAGGGAGAAAAAGATCAAACCGCAGCTCTGGGGATGATGAGAATGTTGTTCTGCTCAGAATTAGCTTCTTTTTTTTTTTTCTTTTTTTTTATTCGCACACACACACACACACACACGCATGCACACACACAAACATACATTTGTCCTCCTTGGATTCTCTCTCTCTCTCTCTCTCTCTCGCTCTCGCTCTCATTTTCCATTTGAAGCTGACAGATGGATATATTAAAGAAAAAAAACAGCAAATTCATGAAAAATGATCTGCGCTTTGAGAGTACGAGCGCCACTCGCTGCTATGTTGTTGTTGTTTTGTATTTTTTCCCTTCCTCTCCCCCCCCTCGAAAAAACGGAGCCCGGGTGTTTTTCTGCGTGTCATTTTCTATTTCACGTGGAGAACAAATGGGAAGCGGAAAAGGTTTAGCATAAAAGAATACTTTAACCTGCTGGGAGGCAATTATGAACACAAGGCAGCGTGCACATGTTTAGCCGCACGCCCAGCTGACATTCAAGCTTCTTAATCATTCGCCGAGGACATTTCATCTCTGCCTTTCTTCTCAGCTGGGCTCGAGAATCCACCGCTCCTTCTCTCTCTCTCTCTCTCTCTCTTCTTCTTCTCCTTCTCCCTTCGACGCCCGAGCTAATGAAAAGGCTAAAAATTTACTCGTAGTCACCGCAATATGATTTACGCCGGCAAATGTTCATCTTTCATTCCAATAACCCATTATTCAAATGCTGAAGTTTAAACAAGATTAAAAATTATCATTCATCCCTCCTTCCTTTCCACGCCCCCCCCCCTCTCTCTCTCTCTCTCTTATGTCCTTTCTTTTTCTTTCTCCTCCCTTGTTCTTCTCCAAACCCGGAGCTTATTAAGAAAGCATGTTAAAATAGAATTTGGCTTATTACGAGTAATTTAAAAGTCATTTTTTAAAAATCCAAAAAGATTGAATGACTTGTCATGATGGGTGGATATTGTATTAAATGTATATTCATAATTCCAGTCCTACACACACACACTCACACACACACACACACACAGAGCGGTACTGTACAGAGTATACTGATTTGGATTTCAATATAAATATGCATTTAGTTTCGTTTTTTACAAGCCTACTTTTACAGAAGAGTCACGTGAACGTCACGTGAGTACTCACGACTTAACCGTGCGACATTCCTATGTGGCGCTTACATATGAATCTTTTTTTTTTTTTCACTTGTGGCCTTCTTCCGTACTTTTCGTTTATTTCCATCTGACTCCTTCACTTCTTTTGCAAGTTCTTCTTCAAATCATTCACGTGATTTGTTTTTCACGTGCGATTTCTTCCCCCATTTCTCAGCTACTTCTCAAATGATTAATTTCTTTCCACATGATCATTCCCTTTTTTTTTTAAAGTGATTCATCCCAAGATGCCGTACCTGTCTCACGCGATTCCTTTGTGCTTCCTCATCGTTCACACCTGCGTGTGTTTTTCACGTCTTATATGATTGACTCATATATTATTTGATTTTCGATTCTGGATTTAAGGTGGATATCAGCCTGCTGACATGAAGACTACCCCTGCGGTCCGAATAATCACGCTATTGATACGTGAAATGTATGTTTTTTTGTTTTGTTTTTCGCGCTTCATCTCCCGCTTTGATAATAGCGGCTCAGTGGCACGCACACAATGACGACACGTGCGTGGTCTGTGGCACCAAGGCTTCGAAATGCAAAGCCGCGCATCATCTTCCATAATTAACGCCGACGGACGCTGTAAGGCGGCTCTGCGCCATGTGGGGTTCGGACTAAATGAGCTTCTTCCTGGTTATTAAGGGTGTATTTAAATGTGCGCCATGGCACGGTGGCAGCCAGTAAATTGTCTTTGATGCCGCAGGAAATCTTCGCAAACAAGGACGCTTAACAAAAAGGAAAAAAAAAAAAAAAGACGTTATTAAAACTGGAGCCAGCGTCATGAGCCACTCCGACCATTCCCCGACACCCCCCCCCGCAAACTTTGTCCTGCCCCGATTATTATATTATGAGACCCGTTTCCCATCATCCCTCTGGCTGCATCAGTGTCGAAAGACTGGTTTGGAAGAAACTAAGTAGTGGAGAGTGAGAGAAAGAGAGACATTCAAGAGAGAGAATTAACATGCATTAAGAACGAGCGAGAGAGAAAGACAGACACAGAAATAGTGAGAGACAGAGAGCGAGAGCGAGCGAGAGATAAAAACAGAGATCCAGAGTCAGACAGAGGCCCAGAACAGAAAGGCAACAGATAGAACACACAGAAAGAAGAAGACAGGAAGGAAGAGAAATTCTCAGGAAGAGACAGGGGATTTAAATTAATTAAGTCAACGAAGGAGAGAGTCAGATAGAAACAGAGAGACAGATACAGAAAAAGAGCGAGTCAGCAGTCAGAGAGACAGAAAAATAGAGGCAAAACTAGAGAAAAACAGAAATCGAGAGAGAGAGAGAGAGAGTTAAAATAAATTAAGAGAGAAACAGAAAAAGAAACTGATATGCGGGGGATAGAAAAAGAAAGACGGACAGAGAAGTCGAGACATAGAGACAAAAAGAGAGACCGGCTGAGAGGTAGAGCGAGAGAAAAATAGAGACAAAGCATGAGAGAGAGAGAGAGAGAGAGAGCACTCTCACCCTGCAGCTGGACCGAGCTAAAC
>QNUK01000127.1:1230000-1240000 GCA_013621035.1 Clarias magur | reverse complement strand
ACCTTTGTAGTGGAGGGTTTCGGGAGGAACTCCACCGCGGCCCTCAGCTCGAGCCCTGTCGATGTTATGCGACAGCTTCGGCTTGTGCTAGGCTAATCATCAAAATCTAGACAAACACCTTTCTGGTTGCCACTTCGCACTCCTCGGCTTCCTGTCACCGCTTTAGAGCTTAACGCTCCACGCTGCCACGCTGCACCGCACGTTTTTGGGCAGAGGGGGGGGAAAAAACACACACACACAAAGCAACAACAACTGCTACTATATTGACAGCAGGAGTTACGCAAGAGGACCCGAGGAGAGAAATTAGCAAGCTGTCATAGCGCCGGTCAGCGCGAATACGCCTCGAGTTTACACTCTCCGTGCAAAATATCCCCAAACTGCATGTAGATTTGCCTCTGTTTTTTATTTTTTAATCTAGAGCAACTGTAAAAAAGAAAAGAAAAAAAAATAATAATAAAATCACACGTCGCATTAAGCTTTTTCTTCACAAGTGGAAAAAAAAATAGATATATAGACGTACAGTATCTATATTGAGAAAAGAACGGGCACGGCTCGTCACACAGGTAGCCGTGTGTGCTTGCTAATTCTAGCTGATAGACTACAAACAGGCCGCGCGTCCATGTGCTGTTCATCAGCGAGGGAGTATTCGTAACACGTGATGACGCGAGCGCAGATGAAGATCGAGGTTTGAACCGCGAACGCGTGAAAGAAACCGCCAGCGGAACGTGAGGCTCCTTCTCCTAGTTCTGGTGTTCGGCTCTATGGCATAACGTTAGCTGTAATTATTCATAATTCTGTACGGTTTTACACGTCAGCCTGCAGGCCTGCAAACGTTTGTGTTTAGTTGTTTCAGATGTGCGCCGATCTTACTGTACACACGAGCGCGTGAAGGTGTTCCGTTCAGCACGATGACGAAAGAAATCTAACGCTAAACTCATAAAGACGAGGATCTAAGGAAGTGTCACATTGGCTAAGAATGCACCTGTGAGAGAGAGAGAGAGTGTGTGTGTGTGTGTGTGTGTGTGTGTGTGTGTGTGTGTGTGTGTGTGTGTGTGTGTGTGTGAGTGCGGGTGCATTCATTGATATGTACGCATTCTAGGGCACAGCCGTTACAATATGCATGCGCAATACATGTGCAATACGTGTGTGTGTGTGTGTGTGTGTGTGTGTGTGTGTGTGTGTGTGTGTGTGTGTGTTGGTGTGCACCCATATCGTGGCAACTTGCAGCACCAGCAAAGCGTAAGATAAGGCAAGGGGTAGCTCATCGTCCTAGATAAATCTCAGGGAAGTTTCGAAAGTTTTGGCGCCCCTCCCAAGTGGGGGGTGGGGTGGGAGGGGGGTTTTAGAGAAAGCATTTCTCTTTTCATCTTTCCCTCTCTTTCGCTCGCTCTCACTCACTCTCCCTGTCTCATCCAGCAGGATAGAAAGAGTAAGAAATATTTGCAGTTGAAATCCATATCTCCATATCTGTATCTCTCTGTCTTTCTGTTTGTCTGTCTGTCTTTCTGTGTGTGTGTGTGTCTCTCTCTCTCTCTCTCTCTCTCTCTCTCTCAACAATCAGGACAGAATGAGTAAAACAAAACTGAGTACAGCTGCATAATAATGCTTCTATGTGTGTGTGTGTGTGTGTGTGTGTCTGTCTGTCTGTCTGTCTGTCTGTCTCTCAATCTGTCTGTTTTTCTCTCTTTATCTGTCTCTCTCTCAACCACAGGAAACACTCTGCTAGCGTGCAGCGCGGTATACTGTCACTGTGCACTTAGAAAATACCTTCCCTTTACACACACACACACACACACACACACACACACACGCACACAGACAGACAGACACACACAGACACACAGCCACACACACACTTCACACACCAGGTGTTCTAATCAGGTATTTCACTCATGCACATGCAGTTAGCAAACCTGTGATATAATATATGCAAAAGAAAAAAAATCTTTCTCAGCTTTGTTCAGAGATGAGAAAATGGATCAATCTTGTGTGTGTGTGTGTGTGTGTGTGTGTGTGTGTGTGTGTGTGTGTGTGTGTGTGTGTGTGTGTGTGGGTGTGAGTTCCTTTTCACTAGTCTAGACAAACAGCCGGGAGTGTGCCATCCCTCACTTTCTCTCTCACACATGCACATACATACACACACACACACACACACACACACACACACACATACATACACACACACACACACACACACACATCCTACTCCACCTGCGATAACAATGCTGTCACCAAGGTAACATTACGGCTCATCATTTTCTCTGATCCCTCAACAAATACTCAGTATAATTCTATCAGGGCCGCGGAAATGTCAAATGATATTTGTCTTTATTGAGACGGCCGGTGTGAGGAAGAGGAGGATGAGGAGGAGGAGGAGGAGGAGGAAGAGATGAAAAAGGAAAAGGAAGAGACGTGGGGTTAGAGCGCAGGATCGTACAGCTCTCCCTGTAACGTCTATAAACTTTCAGGATAACGATTTATTGCAATTTGACACTCATTATATGCACACACACACACACACACACACACACACACACACACACACATAGAAATATATATCATGTTGTCTGATATATATCATGTTGTTTGTTTGTTTATACTGTAACCATCATTTGTCACATTTGAAACTTCAGAGCGTTTTAATCCCCCACCACCACCACACACACACACACACACACACACACACACACACAGATTCAAACTGAATATAAATATGAATATCAGCCAGACTTTTTTTATGATCTTTATTTAAATATGATGTTTAAACTCGAGTTCTTTCAAACTAATTCAGTAAAAAAAAAATTCAAACACAGAGACCAAAAGATTATGAAAAGCAAATACTGTTGCTTATACAAAGTTTTTTTGTTGTTGAAATAATATTTAATACGTTATAGTGTTTACTTTCTTACATTTTGATTCGTTAAAAATCTAGAAATAGAGGTCTCCTTGTTGTTTATTTTTACAATTGATTTTATTTATTGTTTGTTTGTTATTTTTAAAAGTTTTTTATTTAATTCATTATTTAATTAGTTAATCAGTAATTAGTTAGTTAGTTAGTTAGTTAGTTAGTTAGTTAGTTATTAGTAGCAGTGTCAGTCTTTTGTTTGTTTGTTTTTGTTTTTTACGTAATTAAAATTTCTTTAAAATTGTGACTTTTTTTCTATTTATGTATTTTTGGGAGTTACAGTTGTAGCGTGTAGTGTGTTCTTGATATGTTTGTTTGCTTGTTTGTTTGTTTGTGTGTGTTTATAGCAATAGTAGTAGTACTAATAGTTTTTTTGGGAGGTTATCTGTTTATTTATTAAAATAGAAAAATACATTTGAATAAATAAAATATTTAAGTATTCATTATATATATAGTAAGTCTTATTATTATTATTATTATAAGTAGAATTTATAATATATATATTATAATGTTTGTTTTGTTTACAATTAATATTATTATTATAAATATTAATTATAATAATTATTATTTATTTTTTGTTCTTGTCATGGTCTCTCTCTCTCTCTCTCTCTCTGTCTGTCTGTCTGTTTTCGCACGCCCCTAGTTTTGCTTGACGACCTCCTGAGGGTTCTCCAACCTCACCTAAAGAACCACAGCACCGTATTTCCGACACATAACACACACACACACACACATACACACACAGGGGGAACGGCTCGAAACCCACTCTAACGTCTCACCTTACTCCAGAGCTTTACTACTGTTACTAACACAACACTCTCACAGCTCGACTTCCACCTTATAATTAGTTAGCTTGATGCTACTGCTGAGGCCTCACACACACACACACACACTTTCTCTCTCTCTCTCACACACACACACACACAGACACACACAAACAGAGAGAGAGTGAGAGCGTTGTAAATGATAGACACTGGCAGTTCCTGACGACGTCCTAATTTACCTAATAAGGCTCGATGAGTCAGAGCGAGCTCTAATAGGATTTCCGCTGGCGGTGTAAAGAGCAAAAGAAGAAAAAGAAGAAAATGGCAAATCGAGCATCTAAAAATGAACGACACACACGTGCACACACACACACACACACACGACGTGCTTCCATTTTGGATTGACGCGAGGCCTGCACACTTGCCACCACCTCCTAAAGGCAGAAAAATGCTTCTGACAAATATATAAAATTGATCCAAAAAAATTTAAATTACATCATAAAGAATTCACACACACACACACACACACACACACACACACACACACACACACACCATCATTCCAACTCACAGCCGTAGATTTAGCAACAAACCCGATAACGTTTAAACTTCCTCGCTGCTGAGACTCTCCCAGGCTAATTAGATGACACACGACATTTTACAGATTTCAGAGTATTTTTTTTACAACCTCCATAAATTTTCCCGTTTAAAATCTTGAAAGCTTTTATAATGCCGTCCAGATATAAACATTTACCCTGCGCCAATTAGAGCCATTCATAGCGCTGGCTGTGTTGTGTTGCGCAAAGAGCGAGTGGGGGGTGGTGGTGGTGGTGGGGGGAGGGGGGGGGGTGCAAAAAAAAAAAAAAAAACCGTCTGCGGAGAATGAAAGCCGTAGAAAAACTTTAATCAAACTATAAAAGCCGGAGTTTACTGTCTGTGCGCGGCTTTTTTTCACCCTCTCCGTCCCGGGAGCAGACGAAAAATGTGGAGGGGAAAATAAAAAAAAAAAAAGATGCAAAGAGGAAATTGGGGAGCGGGGGAGGGGTTTAATCTGGGAAGCTGAGGACGTGAGGTGGCATCGAAAGACAGAAGGGCAACAAGCAAACAGGACAGAGGAGAGATAACGAGGCTAGCTCGCTCGCTTTTACGCGTGTGTGTGTGTGTGTGTGTGTGTGTGTGTGTGTGTGCACGTGTGTGTGTGCAGGGAATCAAACATGGAATCTCGCTGGAATCTATCAGGAATTAATTAGGCCGTCATTAATCCGTAACCTACATTAGAGTCGGAGTCTCCGAGTCGGAGCAGCTGAGACACTCGGCGAGCCCTCGCTCCTGTTCTCTCACAGACCTGAATCTGAGCGCACACACCGTCCTCAAATCATTCAGGCGTCGAAGCACCACCCGGACGCGTTCGGTACTTTTTAGTACTCGCATTTTTGGCGTTCCGTTAAAGGTCCGATTAAGTCCTTGAAGGCGTCCGCAAAATATCTTTTTTAAAACAGTGTCAGTCGTAAAGACTCACCTGAGGAAGGAGAGCCGGGTCGCTTTCAGAAAGGGTACTAAAGTGTACTAGATGCTTGTGGATCTGTTGTGTGTGTGCACACGTTTGGTACCTTTAATGCTCATGTTTTGAGGGGAAAAGACACTTTAGAAGAGAAGTTAAGAATGAAGAAGATCTAAAGTGATCTGTAAAATAATAATGAAGAAGCAGGCATGAGAAAAGCACGTACAAAGGCTACTAAACTAACTGTGGTTCATGTGGTTCTGTCAAGCATATACTTTCAAGTGTACGGTATGTTTCAACGTGATAAGAACATGAAGATATGATCTTCTTCATTCATAAAACATACATAGATATATACTCTACATACTCTCAGGAAGGGTACTACAGTGGACTTGTGCTTGTGCCTCAGATGGTGCTGTTACATTTGCCTTCAGTACCTTTAGTACCCGCATTTTGTAACTGCATTAAATCTGTGAAAGCATTTTTAAAATGTTTCAAAGCTTCAAATGAAATTTAACCACTAAGGCTAAAATGCATGGAAGCACACACGCTCTCAGAAAGGGCACTAAAGTGTACACGTGCTTGTGGCTGTTTTGGTACGTTTGTGTCAAATTAACGTTCTGAAGGCGTCTTGTACAGTTCAAAAGCAAAAAAGATACAAATCTGTCCTGTTCTTATGACTTTGGCGGTAATTTCTTTTGGTACATTTTTGGTACCTTTAGTATCTTTATATATATATATATATATATATAAGCTCTAAAGAATCCTCAAAATAAAAATAACAAATAAGTCAAGCATGCATTGTTTTTTTCCTTGAACGTATATGCTGAACAGGTGGTACCATAAAGCATAGACCTGTGGTACCTTTAGTTTCCTCATCTTAGTGTGGAGAAAAAAACAAATTATCAAAACAAAGCATAAAGACGACAACAAGCATAACAAAATTCAGGATGAGAAATAGAAGAAAAGGTACGAAACATGAACCTGTGCTTGTTGCTCAGGAGGTACCATGCATGCTTTGTTTCATTTGGTACCTTTAGTACCCGTGTTTACCCCCTTTGATGCATTTGAAAGACGCAAAGGGACAAGGCCAGAATGTACAGGAGGAAATCAACATAAAGGGTACTCAAAGGGTACCTTTAATGGGTATCTTTCCCCTGGAACTGGGGACACAGAGGACCTTTAAGCTGCAGATGTTATCGAGGTCATTGATAAGTCCGTAAAGACATAAAAGTTGTACGACTAGCACTCCATAAACACGACTAAGTTTCAAGCTTCAACTTTAGCGTGTGCACTTCAGCACCAATAAACGCTCAAATGTCCAGTAAATATCTTGTTTGTTTATTTTTGAAAGTGCCATCAATTAGAGCGGCAGGAAAGAAGATGAAAATAAAGAGTGAGTACCCTTTTTTTCTGATTGTAAAGAAACCGATACCGGACCTGGAACGAACAGCTGCATCAGCTGCAGGGTTTTTAATATAGAATTTTTTTTTAAACGTATATATAAATGAAAGGAAATCGGTCGTCATGGAGATGAACGCACCGGGAACGCGGCACCGCTTTGCTGTCACTCGATCTGGGAGTCTTACTGTACAACGTCAACGACTTATACATACTCAGTTCATATTCAGAGCAAGAGTGAGTGTGTGAATGCTAAAAAAATATATATTTTTTTTATAAATAAACGCTTCTTTGCACATGTAAAGGCGGCCATGTTGGATTTTCCTGATGGGAACGTGTAGAGGTTACGGAGGAGATGTAAAGGATGTGCGTATAATATCATACAAGATGCTCGAGCATTTCTTCACTTTCATACTCATACACACACATCTACAGACATCCACACAGACACACACACACACACACACACACACACACACACACACACACACACACACACACACACACAGGGAGTGTTTCCATGCTCAGGGCCACTCTGATTCAAGCCAGCTGTCGGACGTCAATCTGTTAAACACGGACGCGCGGAACGCTTCTTGCTTCTTCGCGTGACATCAGAAAGCGAGAGCACACACACACAAAAAAGCACGTTTGCACAATCACACACACACACACACACACACACATACACACATTTTTTTCTTTCTCTCTCTCGCTCTCTCCATGCAAACAAAAGGCATATGAAAACCTACAGGACTTTGTGAGCGTATTAATCAAAATCGCCAGGCAGAAATCTGGCCATTGTTCCAGGGGAAAAGCCTACAGGATCTCTCCCTCTCTCTTTCTCTCTCTCTCTCTCTCTTTCTTTCTTTTTGAGTCACATTTATTTATTTAGATAGAAAGAACAATGAAGCTCCAGTCCAAAAAAAACTCAAGTTTCAAAAAAACTCAAGCGCCAATAAACGCTCAAATGTCCAGTAAATATCTTGTTTGTTTATTTTTGAAAGTGCCATCAATTAGAGCGGCAGGAAAGAAGATGAAAATAAAGAAAGGAACAGAGAGAGAGAGAGAGAGAGAGAGAAAGATTAGAGTGCACACTGATGCTCTAAACCTTCTTAACAACAAGATATTTATATTATTTATACATTTCATGTTCGTTTTTAAAGAAAGCAAAAGAAAAATACAAATCAAAGTGAAAGGAAAAAAAAAAACGAACAAGACAAACTGACAGCCGCTGTGGCTTCATGACGAGCGTCACATTCTCTGAAAAAGTGTCTAAAAGCGAATGAACGCAAATGAAAAATTTTTGAGACCACATGTCTTTTTTTTTTTTTTTTCCCAAGCGTTAATGTGGACGATCTGAAATCACCAACGCGTGCGACGTTAGGCGCGTACGATACACCTCACTTTGCGCCTTGGCGTTATTAGCGCATGGCGTCTTCCTGGTTCCGTCGGCTCTCTGAGGGATAGGAGAGAGTGGGTTTTTTTTTTTTTTTAACAGCTTGAAGATGTGCACAGGTTACAGGTTTGAAAGATAGAAATATAGACAGGATTGGAAAATCGAGATATAGATAAAGAGAAAAGTGTGAGAGAGAGAGAGAGAGAGAGAGAGAGAGAGAGAGAGAGAGAGAAAATGGATGGGGGGGGAAGGGGTTCGAACACAACACCGTCAAGATGACAAGCTGCAAATTGAATACATAAGAATTTTTTTTTTGACGTGTCAATGCTGAAAAAATAAAACAAGCTAGGAGCGCGTAACATGTTTATTACATGCTTATTACTGTTCACGTCAAAAACAAATATAGAAGTTGAGACACTGCTTACAGTTCTGAGCGTACAAGGAAGTAGGGAAAAACTTTTAAACTATGTCATGCAAAAGAGAGAGAGAGACAGAAAGAAAGAGAGAGAGAGAGAGAGAGAGAGATTTTCTTTTTTTATGTATATTTTGTGTTACACATTTATTATATATTTATAAACAAGTTGCAGTTTTTAATGATTTTATAATAAATTTTATTTAATAAGTGCATGTTTTCTTATTATTTATTGCTATTTATTCTTCCTTCTTCCTATTGGATCCTGAGGAAGTGGAACACTTTTACTTTTTCTTTACAAGCAAAAAACTACATAATTAAAAATTCAAGAAAATGGAGAGAGAGAGAGAGATTTGGAGCTTGACAAGCGTTCTGCGTGATCTGTTACACGTTTATTACACGTTTATAAATGGTGCTTTGAACGGTTCCATGAGTTTAAGTTTGGATTTTTTTGGACTCAGATCAGTTTGGAGTTATTGTCTCCTCTCACTGTAAGAGAAGAAGAGGGTGCGAACCGTTTATATAAATGAAGAAGAAAAGATTAAGAAGAAGAAAACAGAAGAAAAAAACTAAAACGTAAATGTAGAGAGAGAGAGAGAGAGAGAGAGAATGATTTCCTTCCTTGCGTCAACCCTTAAATATTTCATTTCATATTTCTATTAAACGCAAGACATTTATGACACATTTATTGGTTCTTTATTGACATTGGACATTTATGCACTGCTTACTCGTCCTCATCTGGGGAATCGTGGAGTGAAATGTTTTAGGAGTTTCCTGAAAATCCTGAGGTTTTTTTTCTCTAAAGGCGGTTTAATGAAACGCTCATTTTTTACATTATTATTATTATTAATTAATAATAATAATAAGGCATTGAACTCTTCACTATGAGCCTCTGCATTCGTTTAGTGACATTTTTTACCAATAAAAAAAAAATCATTCTTCATGCGGGGGGGTTCTTTTTTTTTTTTTTTTCAAGACCAAAAGAGTGTAATTGTGCAGAAAAGGCGAAGAACTCAAATAAAACAAGAAGTCAAGTGAGGAAAGTAAACACTGTTTATCAGGATCCTGTTTGTTTAACGACGCAGCGTTCAAGGACGCCGACGGTTTGAGGTCCTGAAGTCATTTTCAAATCTTTACCTCGTTCTGACTTTCCTTCCTCTTTAATGGGAAGGATAACGAAAAGAAAATGAACCCATGCCTTGACTTAAAAATTATAAACAGACGAGCAGAGAGAGAGAGAGAGAGAGAGAGAGCGAGCGAGAGGAAGAGAGAGAGATGAGGATGATGAGATCGGCGTGAGAGCAGCTGCTGCTCAGAGACGTTGACAGTTTGCTGTGAACTCTGCGTGTTGATGTCGATATCATCTGAAGCATCTATGCAGAGTCGTCAAAAAGCCACCGCCTAGAAGTTCAGCCAACTTACCCCTCCGCACCCCTCCCTCGCCACCCCTCCTCCATCCCGTCCTCGTACACAGCGTTTAGGAAATATGTTTTTATAATGTTTTTCTGCCCCCCTGTGACAGGCTCAGAGCTCCCCCTAGCAGCACACGGCCAAAAAACACTACAACACTAAACACAGCACAATCTCTCTCTCTCTCTCTCTCTCTCTCTCTCTCTCTCCT
>QNUK01000127.1:1225000-1227500 GCA_013621035.1 Clarias magur | reverse complement strand
ATGTGTTTTGATTCAGGGTCATGTTGCAAAAAGAAAGCGGTCCTCCCTGAACGATAACACTGACACGCTGATACACTGATACACTCGTACTCTCGTACACACCGAACACATGGAGTCCAGCTGTAGCACGTTCTGCATTTCATCTGTTTAGAATCTGAATCATTAAAAAAAGAATAAAAATTTATAAAATTCACACTCCAGGCACGACTGTGGCCCAGTAGCTGCACAAGCTTTCCCATGCACGAGCAAATAAAAAATATTGATTATTAATCATTATATTAAAAACACTATATAAACAACTCATGCATTTCTTTTTAAAATGAATTAAAATCAAATAAGAGATAAAACACTCAAACATATATATATAATATAATATATATATATATAATATATACTTTTGTTTTCTTCTTCTTCTAAATGCATGATATTAGTGCAGGAAATCATTTTCAAAACAAGACGTGAGACTTTATGAGTCAGGCTGCTTTTGTCTTTACTTGTTTTTCTTCTTTGCTTTTTTTTTAACGTGTTGTTTTTCATTCATTAAAACTTTATATGTTTTATGACATAATCTAATGAGCAAGTATAAAAGTCTCATTAAGGTGCAAACCGTCAACATTATTAATAATAGAAGGGGGAAAGGGGAATATATGTAACTTTTGTTATTATTATTATTATTATTATTATATTATTATTATTATTATTATTAATATAATAATAATAATAATATAACTTGAAAGATATATATATATCTAATATATATATATATATATATATATATATATATATATATATATATATATAGCTTTGACTAACGTTGTGTGTAACTAGCTATCTACAGGCCATGCTTATAATAATACATATTATAAATATTATCCAAAATGACTTTATAGCAAGACTTTTTACGCTGAGTATCGCATTTAAATTCCACAAAGTCATAAAAATGACAATTAATAAAAAATATCCCTGCCTATATTTATAAAGATAACTGTCAAGATCAGCTCATTTCTATTTTTTTTATCCATTTTATTATTGCTTTTCAAATATTCTTCCTTCACATGCAAATCTGCAGCATTACTCTTTCTCGCCTTTGCTTGACCCTTTTTTGCAATTTGTTGTATTCATTTTTTTGTTCTTGTTGTTGTTGTTGTTTTTGAAAAGGTTTTAACCCTGGTTTTAATGTGAAATGTGATGCTAGTTTTAAACCTGTGCATTATTCAGTACATAAAACAAAACACTGATCGGTACCGAGATATACATCATACAATGCATACATACTTCATATGTATTTATGCATTATTGATGTTTTTGCTTTGTGTGTGTAATATGATATATTGTATAGTTGCAGATTATAGAATATACAGTAGATTATAGAAATAGAGTGTGTAGAATAAGGCATAAGATGAAAAGTCAGATTAAAAGAATTTCACATTTGAAAGGAAAATAAAATGTTAAATATGATTGCTGGGTTTTTTTTTGTTTGTTTGTTTGTTTGTTTGTTTTTTTAGAAATGTAGGATTTTTAGAATTGAAAGATTTGAAGTGAGAAAGAGAAAGAAACAGAGGGGAGAGAGAGAGAGGGAGAGAGAGAGAGGTGGAGAGAGAGAGAGGTGTGCACTCTGTGTAGAAAAGTTTAGCTTCTACGCATTTTACGCATTTTACGCATTTCGGTGGGGGGAAAAAGCAGCGAAAGGAAAATGAAAGACAGACAGAAGGAACGAGTGAAAAATCATTCGACTTACTGCTTAGAATCTCCCTCTGTGATAGATGCTGAGGGTTTCCCTGCTTGCGACGGGACATCGCCCTGCCTGGCATCTACACTGGCATCTACACTGGCATCCCCGGTACAGCGGCCACTCAGATTCTCCGTGTCCGTTTCTTTTAAAATTTTATTTCGGGCTTTTTTTCCTTTTTCCTTCTTCTTTTTTTTCTTCTTCTTATTCTTCTTTCTCTCTCTCCCTCTCTCTCTTTTTCTGAAATGGAGGAACTTGTTGGTTGAAGTTGGTTGACTTGCCCACGCGTTCGCTGCTGGTTTCAGGCTCTTACGCGCTCAGGTGAGGTCGAAGCCCATGAACCCAAGAAGGTGGTGGTGGTGGTGGTGGTGATGAAGAAGAAGAAGAAGAAGAAGGTGGCGATGATAATGATGAGGTGTTCGTCCAGTATCCTTTTTGGAAATGTTTTATTATTTTTGTATTTGGTGGATGAAGAAGCTCGAGGAAGCTCAGCGCGCTCCGGATCACGCATGCAGTTTGGTCAGAAAGAATGATCTTCTCATGTGATGATCCCGGTGTGTGTGTGTGTGTGTGTGTGTGTGTGTGTGTGTGTGTGTGTGTGTGAGTGTGTCTGTGTGTGTGCGTGTGCGTGTGTGTGTGTGTGTGTCCGCGGCAGTGCGAGCGCGAGCTCAGTGCTGGCGCGGTGCTGGTGTCTCCGGCTGCGCTCTGCTCCTCCGGCTCCCTGCGCTCTGCTCCTCTGTGCGCTCCGGACACATCAGGCTTCACCTCCTC